>JBAWJQ010000700.1:0-73552 GCA_037783105.1 Bactrocera zonata | reverse complement strand
ACACCCTTTCTTCTTGGTATATTTTCAATAGTTTCATCTATTCTAAACTATTTTCACTAAAATATCTTCTGAGACTTTCTAGACTGTCAAAATGGCACTCGTTCAGCATATATTTGCCCACAGTACATCGCTTGTGGCTGACCAATATGTGACCGCTACACGGTGCCAAAAAATGGCACTTAAAAAATATTTAAAAAATCATAAATCTTCCAGAAGACAATGTATAGTGCTTAGCTCGTGCAAAGTACTGAAAATTAAAAAATAAAATAAAATTTTAAAAGAAAAAATGCAAGTATAATAAAAATAGCTTGTGGAATATAAAGCAGAAATATTAAGCAGCAGAATTTCGAAAAGAATTATTTAGCGGTTGTTGAACAAAAACACAAAATGGCTTAACGCTGACACAAAGTAAAGGCGCAACAATCAATTTAAGCAAATTGAGGCGTTGAAAAATAAATTTTGTAAAATGAAAATAATTTTGAAATGAAAAAAATATTTTTGAAATATATTATACTTGTATAGTATATCGTGACAAAAAATGCAAAACAACGTATCACCAAAAAAATCGAAATTGGATTTTTATTGTTTCAACTCACTATATCGTATTACATTTATGTATGCTTCAAAATTTTAGTTTCCGGTAATAGATATAACCAGTATATAACCATTTTCTAACCAATCCCATGGCCTTTTGATATCATATATAACTATTTATCATAACAATTTTTTAACCAATCCCATAACCATTTGATATCCTATATAACCATTCCATAACCATTTTATAACCGAAACCCAAATTTTGTTTCTATGAATGGTTTCAATTATATCGTTTTTTCTCCACCTATAAGCTTATGAAAAATGATGTTACGTTATTATTCATTTTAAGTCTTTAAACGTATATTGCTGTAGAAGAAATATTTTTGAAAAATTCGCCCACGCAAAAAACATGAATATATATTTTATGGCATGAAGAGTGTAAGGAAAATTCGCTCTCCAAAAAATTTCATGCATAAGTATGTGTAAAAATTTCAACGCAGTTGAGTTAGAAGGCGTGGTTGAAAATTTTCCTCTGTATCAAACGAAATTGATCGCCGAAAAAATTCGAAATAAAATTTCCAAAAATAAACTGACCAATAGCACGATTTTCGAAGAAAAATTATGCACGCTTCTCCCACTACGCTCAAGTGTGGAAACATTTAATGAACAACCGAAGAAATTGAGCGCAAAGAATTTTTTTCAAAATCAATTTGAAAGCCAACGCGCCATAGTGCACAGCCAAGGCGCTCCCGCTACCAAAGCGCCGCCGCTATTTAACATAATTAAGTAATCAAGCAAATCCTCACACCAAGAGCGCGAACAACGCAACGAATAGTAATAAAAAGCCAGCAGCCATACTCTGAAGCAAATGAGGCGCCTCCCATGAGTCGTAGCATGATTGTGCCTCATTTCAGCTGTCAGTTTGGGGCAGCCACATTCACCGCGAAACCTAAAAGCACAGCAGACCAAAGTGAAAGGCGAAGGACTGTATCGAAGCGCGCAAGTACTTAGCGCCGAAAGCCAAGAAAACAATAAATGACATTCGTTTACTTAAGAAGCAGCGCGCGCAAAACACAACAACAAACAACAATTGTAATGACAATTGCAGCTAAAAGTAAATTGTGCGCGCCGCCCCCGCCACCACAAGCGCCTGCTAGAGCAAAGTCAACCAGCTGGCACTTACAAGCCGCCTCATTAAGTTGCCACCTCCAGCCATTTGGTGCGTGCCACACATTCGCGCTGTGGCAGACAAAGTGCGAAAATTATCATTATCACTTTGGCGGCGCGTCATTACGAGCGCCCGAGTGCTGGAGCGCTAGCCAGCGCGTACTTAGGCCAAACGGCCATTTTCACTATTGTTTCGCTTAATTAACAAGAGGCTTTTTGGCGCCTTGACACGCCCGACAACTCCCCGCCCACCAGCCATTTAACTTTGTGGCAAGTAGCCGCTTAGCGCTCCGCAAAGACATTTCCTGCGCCGCGTTGCAACATTCAGGGTGGTTGCTTGTTGCTGGTGGTGTGGCGGTGGTGGTCTTGTACAAATAATGAAAATTAAAAATAATTAAAAGTTCCACTTTTTTCTTTTGTTTTTGTTTTAATTGCTTTGGCTTGTACCCAGCGCGCTTTGGGTAACGCCGGCAACCCCTTTGGGAGCCAAGAACTTTTATGCGCGCTACAAAACTTTTCGTCTGTCTTTACATTTTAGTGCTTGTGTTTCGGTTGCAAGTACTGCGGCTGTGAAATTGTCTTCGACTTCAAATTATTTATTCACCGCGAACGCGTTTATGACGTTGACACGCGGGCGGAAGGTGGGCGCATTCGCTGTTGAGGTTTGGCTTTTCGGATGCTGTTGAAATCATGCGCAACAAAAATGTCTCAAATTTTGATACTAAAAATTTATTTTGAATGTTTCATTAAGGGTTTTAATATGGAACCAAATTTTAGACAGTACTTGTTTTTAATATAGATTTCTGTAGCTTTCTATAAAGAAGATGTCACTAATATAGGAGTCAACATGGGAATACCTTTCTGGTTTGAAGTTTGCTTACCATAAACTTACAGTTTCGAAAGCTTTGATAAATATCCAGGTATATAATTAAGCGCAAGAACCACAAGCGACTTCCTGGAACCCAAATAATATGGACCTAACGAATGGATATCAGAGGAAAAAGAAAAGTAAAAGAGTTTCTACTTCTTCTTAGTAAGTTTCATGAATAAAGAAGATGTTAGTTCTCAAAACAACGCAATTTTCAAAACTTTCATAGAATCACGAATTCAGAGAAAAATCAGCGGATTGAGCCACGCATAGACCAATTTTGATCCTTTGTGATACCAGATGGAGTTCAGTTACTAGGTCCATGAGGCGTAGACAGTCTTTAGGATGCCTGTGCTTGACAAGAATTTTAACTGACTCTGTGGCCTCACTATTGATACTTTTTCCAATGTGTCTTACCGTCGGGACCCCAGATGCTTACGCGAAGTCTTGCCAAAGCAAGACAAGAGATACTCAGTTGGTGTCTTGCTCTCGACATTTCCCGCAATCTTCTCGATCTGTCAGCCCCGTTTTGCGGGCGTGTGCCACCATCGCCGGTTCCAACATTACTCCGTCTCAGTTTCTGTTTATAACTATATAAGCTTTTAACTTACTGCAGATCTTAACTGAACTGAATTACAACCTGAATATCTAACACAATTAAGAGTCTAGATCCCATATACTTTTATCTAGTCCTCATTCATAATAGATAATACTCTTGTTCACAGTCTGTATTAGCAAATAAAACTTAACGGAATCGCACTCAAGTCCTTGGATCTCAACTTACTCAGTTACCTTCTGTTTTATAAGATTTCGCTCCAGTTCAGAATTGGCAAATGATAGACCGTCTCTGAAAGACAGCGGGGTTTTATAAGAATTATTAGGTTAGGTTAGGTTAGGTAAGACGGCAGATTGCATGGATTTTCTGCGAGCGATCTTGAGCCAAATAGCCATCTACTAGTAGAACACAAGAGGATATAGGAGCACCGACCGTCTCTCATTTTACCGATAATGGTTCTAGGGTGCCTTTTCTTGCTAGTTCATCAGCATTGTAATTGTAAATGATTTCAAGGCTAGAATCGCCCATCTGCTATCTGAGTGAGTGGTCACTTCTCTGAAGTAGGCTGTACTCCTGAGCAGTAGATCTACTGCTACGTTAATTGCTTCAATCTCGGCCTGGAAGACACTGCAATAGTCAGGAAGTCTGAAGTTGGAGTTGATAGAGAGCACCTGAGAGTTAACCGCTCCATCAATCTTCCCCAAGTTTTGACCCATCCGTTAAAAGGCTCACTGCCTCTCTCCTCCAACGAAGTGTGTGAGGATATCCGAGTGTTCAGATACGTGTTCTTTTAAGAGCCCGAGTTCTCTGAGTCTGATAGCAACTTTCTCAGCCATACAACTTCCGAGGATGTCTACGGGTAATATGTGAAAGATAGCGGTAAGTGTCATGATTGGAGCATTAAGGGACTTTCCTATTATCACCAATGGAGCTTTGGACTTCTGCTAATGGGGTTTTTGGCTGTTTGCTCTGATTTGAAGTACCCAAACCGTTGTTAAGCGAGTTAGTGGTTATGTATATAGGTTAACGAGATCAGAAATATGATGTTTCAGTAACTAGATAAAGGGTAGACTTGGGCTTTTGTTGGGTGGTTTTTATGAGATTTCGAGATTATGAGACAATGTTGATGACTGAATTCTTATTCAATTGTTAGACCATCTTGGAAGGACCACAGCCTGTGCCTTATGGTCACATTTTACGAAATTGCACTCAATAGTTCATTTTTATCTCTCGAGCGTCCCCAGTTATTAGAAAATATATTTTTAAAGAGACTTTGGGCTGACTAAAAGTGTCGAAAAAGAGTTGAGGTTACCATTTCGAGTATTAAAAGAGTTAAATATGAAGTTCGCCTGTCTTCGCTTTCAGTACCCTCTATCTACGCTTTATCGTTAATAAAACGTGTAAGTCTCTACAAAAACAAAAAAAAAAAAATAAAAATAAAAATAAAAAAAAATTGAATGCTGCGTCTCACCCCCTGAAGCCAGCTGATGATGAATATCTGCGTACTTAGCACAAGCTAAGCATCTTAAATCCACAGATAAATTATCATAAACATCTCAATGCCGCTAAGTAGCTGAATAACGGGCATAAAACAGCCCGAGAAGGTAGTAAAAATAAGCGCATAATAAATGGTTGGTATTTAGCGATAAATCGTGGCTGAATAAAAGGGGTGAATCCACACAAACGACGCGCGTAACAATGGCGCTGGGAAGCGCTGCGGGGGCGCGCAGCACAACAACGCTGGTGAGGCAACAACGGCGCTTTTTCGGCGGCAAATTTTGAGGTCATTGATTGACAACCAGAACCAGGGCAAGTACACCCACAACAACAACACATGCTACGCGCTTGAAGAGGAAAAATTGGCGAGAACAAAGCGCTGCTTGAGGACGCATTCACTGTGCCGCAGCCGCATAGGGTTGCCGCTTTTAAATTAATTAAAACAGGTTAAGCCTTTTGAGCGGCTGAAGAAATGCGCCGAATAAACTCAACTAATGCCTTTGATATGCTTGCTTTGCAGCCATTAAATAAATAAATACACGCTGGCAGCGACTACATGTGGCGGTTGCTGGTTTTTTGTGGAAGAATTTGCTTTGTGGCAAACGCCGGGGGCAGCGTTGACATGTTTTGTGGCCGGATTAGCGCGACATGAAGTTAAGTAAACGGAGCGCTCTCGACACGAAGGCGTAGCAGCGACGCAAAACTAAGACGCAAAACGACTTAGAAGCAAGGTAATCGAAAAAACAACAAAAACAAAAGCAGAAATCTGTATTGATGCTCATACATACGCATGTGGCACGTTTGATGCACGCCGCTAATATGTGTTGCACCTTGCGAAATGTCCACACGGTGTGCATTACTCCACACCTTACACATATACACACATGAATGCACTTACTTGCAACTTGCAACATGCCGCTACTTTTCGTACATTTGCCGCCGCCACTACTTTGGTAGCACAAAATTTCCCAAATCGCCTTAGATTATTTCGCACACAAAAGCGCTCTAATCAATCTCAACTTGCTGCCGGCACATGGAGACAGGTTCCAGCCACCGGTGTCGCTTACCTTGAAACGCTGCTACGCAGTTTCCCAGGCTCATCATCAGCATCCGTCGCACCAATATGAGTGATTGCTGCAGAAAAATGCATGCATTGGTGCGGAAAGTGTCCTTTTCTCTGCCACTGCTACCATATACTCGTACATGCCGCATTGTGTTGCATGGTGTGGATGTCCTTTAAGCGGATGAGTTGCTTGCGCACGGTTAACTGCATTGTCCTGCAACTTGTCCGCCTGCTTGCATCATGCAACTTAGCTGAGTGCATGTCACTTTTGTTGTTGTTGTTTTGTTATTTTTGCTGTTGCAGCAAGTGTGTGCGCAACTTGCTTGGATTTCACATCTTAAGTATGTCGATCGGATGATGTATTGCACAGGATATGCTTTTTAGTTTTGTTGCTTTTTAAATTATTTCACTGATGTTTGCTTTTTTTGTTGTTTTTGTTGCTTTGTTTCGCACTGCTGCCGCATTTGCTACTGTTTGCTTGTGTTCTTGCTGCTTGCAAATTCAGTAATCTGCTTAAGGTGTCGCTAGTGTGTTGTTGTCAAACGACATTTTGTTGTTGTTGTTCTCTTAAGTTGTTGTTGTTGCCTTAAGTTGTTGTTATTACTTTTTCCTTTCATATCACATTCATATGTGTTGTTGCCAAACGGAATTTTTGCTGTTGTTGTTGTTTTTTTTTCTTAAGTTGTTGTTTCTGTCCTAAGTTATTGTTGTTATTATTACTTTTTGCGTTCATATCACATTCATGTGTGTTGTTGTCGCTCGAAATTTTGTTGTTGTTGTTGTTGTTATTTTTCCCTTCATATCACATTTATACGTGTTGTTGTCAAACGAAATTTTGTTGTTGTTGTTGTATTAACTTGTTGTTGTCTTAAGTTTTGTTGTTATTACCTTTTTGCTTTCATGTCACATTCACTCACTGAATCCTCGCAAATCTACTTACCTCCTCACATGTGCGCATCCTCGCATTCGCAGACTTACACACACGCACACACGCACACCAACACAATGACAAATCTCACACAAGTGCTACCGTTTTGTCGCTTGTCCTCGCATTGTTTCACAGTCACATCTTCGCATTTGCCAATCATCTATGAATTGCTAATTCGCATACGTTTTCGTTGTTGTTTGTGTTTCCGTTGTTTCTTCGCTTTATTTTGCGTTTTCTCCTCAAAGGACGATTTCCTCAGGAATTTGTCACTAGAGTGTTGCGTGATTCCTTATTGATTGCCTGTGTAATTGACATGTTGTAGCTCTCAATTGCTCGCAACAACAGCAACAACAACAATTTGCTTTGGTTTCATGCGTTTTCGTCGCTTATTGTTTGCCGATTCCTTTGCTCACAAATATTGTGGCGTGTTGCAAGGACGACATGTGCAGAATGCTGCTCGCTACTTGACTGATGAGCTTAATAAAAAGTCAGTGTAGTCAATAAAGTGGAGGAATTTCAATGAATTTTTGCTTTTGTTTTCGCATTTTTGAAGACCATGAGAATTATGCGGACTTATGTGGAGGAAGTCGGAAAAAAATGGATGAAAATGCAGCAGTAAAAGATTCTCTGTGTCGGCACTTCGGTGCAGCATTTGAAGGATTGTGCGCCTTACAAGCGATTATATGCGGAAAATCGTAGAACTAACATCGAGAATTTTGTATTGTTAAGGTAGAAGGACTGCTATAGCTAAAGAAATGTTTTGAGAAAGAATAAACTGTGTCAAGTGAGAAACTAAAGAAGAAGGTTTGAGTGGGAATGCTGTGTCCTTATTAGTGGAAAAATCAATATTTAAAAGTATAGATGAATCCAAGCAACTTACGGAGTCTTAAACTGCAAAAGAATCTTATGGTTCTCATCATTAATGCTTCTGAAAATATTGAAGATACTCTTTTTTTTATTTTGTCAAGCAATATGTAGTTCTAACTTTAGTTAATTACACTTCAAGAAAAAGGAAATTATTCGAAACTCCGCTATTGGTTTTTGCTGTTTTGAACTATTGTGTTTTATTCATGCTTTTTGTATTGATGTTCAGGAGAGCTTAAATTTACCGTCGACCCTAAATAAAAGTGCCAACGGCAAAATCATTTTCTACTTCTTCTTTACTGGCGTTAACACCGCTTATGGGGTTATAGCACGCCGGTCGTTTCTTATTTTGCCTTTTTCTGATGGTTCTTCTCCAACTGATCACTCCAACAGGGTGGCGGTCTTCCTCTTCCTCTGCTTTCATCAACAAGTACTGAATCGGAAACCATCAAAGTTGGACCATAAATCTTCCACAAAACTTTTTTCCAGAAATTCTTACGACCGACTCATCAGATGAGATGATTGCCTAGGCCTCCGCGTCACATAGTGGCACGAAAATGATGAGGGACTTGTAGAGTTTGGTCTTTAATCGTCGAGAAAGTGCTTTACTATTCAATTCCTTACTCAATAATGTCACTGCTGGCAATGGTGGTTTTGCTTCGAAGTTCAAGGCTGATATTGTTGTTGGTGTTGATAGCGGTTCCAAGTTACACTTATAGAAGGTTGTGCCTTCTCTATTTAGCTCTGCAGCTCGTAATTTTTCTCCAGCAACTGGTGGAAAAGTCGCATTATAGAGAGTCGCTTTGTCTGAATATTCGCTTGATATCGAACGGAACGCAGTGATCCTTCCCGAACGTGATGGATCTTTTGATGTTGCTCAATGTCAGCTTACGCAGCCGTATTAGTCTTGCTGTCAAAGGTGGCTTTAAAATCGACAAAGAGGTGGTACCTTGATCTTCCTTTCACGGGTCTTTTAGCATGGTGAAAATCTGGTCGGTAGTGGATTTTTGAGGTCTAAAGTCACAATGAAAAGGTTCAATCAGTTTATTGACGGTAGGCTGTAGTCTTTTACATAATATGCTCGATAAGACCTTGTGTAAATGCGATATTAAGTAAGTTTATCTCACGGTAATTGGCACAAATTTTGAGGTCCTTCTTTTTATGGATTGGTCGAAGCATACTTAGGCTCCTTCGTCGAGCATGCCTTCCTCTGCCTATATCTTGTGAAGAAGCTGATGAATACACCTTGTCAGTTCTTTGCCGCCGTATTTGAATAGCTCGGACGGTAAAACATCGGCCCCTGCCGCTTTGTTGTTCATTAGGCGGGTAATTGTATTCCAACCCCATCACAGTGGTGTAATGGAACGTCTGCTCCAACGTCATCGATTGGGGAATCGGGTTCGCAATCTCCATATGTAGAGCTTTCACTGCCGTAGGGCAGCGGTGAAAAACACGCCACTCAACGCTTTCATTTAGGAACACATGTTAAGAACACTTCTCCGATAACTCCATCGTCCCACAAATCACATAAAACCGTTGTGTTTTTCTTGATTAAATGGCAGCTCTTGAATCTCTTCAGGTTTCTCTTCGTCCCAAATGCGGCAATGTGTATGTAATTGAGTCAGAAATGGAGTCAGAAATAGACCTCATCGTTCCATACGTCAGTCCGAGTTGCTACGAATGGCGACGAATAAACTCAGCTACGGCTGTTATATTTTCTTCGCTGCGTTCGTAGTCTTTTGGTCGAATATTATCCAATAATGAATGCTGGGTCTCAAGATGGGTGATAGAGTTGCGAATAGCACGCTCAGTGGGCCGATTATGTTGATCGTAAGTTGAACGAAGCACGTGTAACACGTTCTATACAGAAATTTTCGTAATAAAATTGAATGATTTGTAAACGTTGTTTGGGCATAAGTCTTCCCATGATGAAATGCCAAAAATCGTGATTTGCTAAAAAAAGGCTCTTGAAAAAATTACCTCTAATGGTATCACCCGTTAAAAGAACCCTTTTATTTTGAACTTCGAATAATTTGAAATGAGAAACCAAAAGCAGATACGATGGAATGAAGAAGAAGTGAGTTCGTAGATTTACATCAGCAGTTTCTTATATTCGGCACTCGGCAGGGTTTTTACAATTTTTTGTTTTAAATTTTCCTGAAAAAAGTTGACTTCTTTTTTCAAGCATTTGCTTCATAACAAAGACTAAAATTCCAATAATTGGCTATGCTCTTTGAAGACAATGTAAATTTTGCCAACAAAATTATTATTATTTGAACTCAAAGTGAAGTTATCTCCCTTTAGAACAGCTTAAAAACCAACTCTTTCAAAGGCACAGCACGATTATTGTCATATAAATAAACAAGACCATAGAAATTGAGCAATTTGGCAACAAATTAAACCAAACACTTAAAAGTAAAAACATTTCTCTTTACCAACCGAAAACATAGAAGCAACTCGCATGCATTCTTCTCAGTGCTTGTGTGGTCTCAGCAGAAACAAAGATGATTCAAGCGTTTGAGGACTCAATTGAAAGTGCGAACAAAGGCACAGCGGGCGGAGGCAAAACACTTCCTTATACACCTGAAGAGGTTCGCAAAATTAAAGAAAAAATGCAAAAAAGAAACAAAACCATTCAGTTTGACAACTCATTTTGAGCGGCGCACTCCAAGTGACCATCTTGTAGACATTTACAAAAGTAACTGTTTTTATGAATAAACATTAAATCAGAGAGAAATCGCCAGCCATTGACAACTTTGTTGCCACACCTGCCTCCGCCACACACACATATGAGTACCGTTTATTATTCGCCGCTGCCATAAAGTGACCTCTTAATTGTCGTGCGCCTCATGTGGAGCCATTAAGTGCTGCAGATTCAATTTCATGGAGTTCCATTGAGTTTCTCTACATTTTTGCCACATTATTACGTGTATTTTTGGCAACGCGCAACGTGCAACGTGCAGCGTGTGGTATTGTCACACCATGTATTTACGGCACACAATGTGGCGGCTCACATTTTACGAGAACGCTTGTAATGGGTTCCTAAAAGACCGTATGTCAACCATAAAACACCGTTAAATCATGTGTCAAAATTTCGCTTGCAACGGTGATACCCAGTTGGCAGTGGAGTGTGGACTTACTTTGTTTATTTATTCCCAAAAACAAGAGAAAAGGGAGTTTTCTTCTTTGAATTCCTGGGTTTCATAGTTTTAGAAAGAGTTACATAATTTGGCATGAGTGTCAAGTACCTTAAGGTCTCTCTCTCGCCATCGAGTTTGTATATAGACATTGTTTTTCAATGAAGTAAGTTAGATGCTGTAGATTCCTCTTCGGACTTAAAAGAGCTATGAACTGGAGATTTTATTGATATCAACTAATCCGACTGATTTAGCTTTCTTTCTCGAAACTCTTTCATGCCATTTTGGCATCATGGAGAAAACTATAGCTAAGAGAGCAAAATTCCATTTCATTGGGAGAGTATTTTTTACGTGGCGGGTCCCGAAACCAAAACGAGAGGGATGATTCGTCTTCAAGCTGTAGCTCGAATGCAAACGTATGCTCATTGGCTACCCAGAGGGTATTTGGTCTTAGACCGGAAATCGTGAGCTGCTTGAGTCATAAGTAAAAGAATAGTCTCTACCCACACCAAAGAGAATGGCGCTCAGAGAATTTTCCTTACTTGCCTGAACTTCTACATATGGATCCATCCTCCAAATGGTCTCTCGTCAAACAAAGGCCAAGTTCTACAAGTCATTCGTCATCCCCGTCCTGCTAAACGGTCCACAGGATTGGACGATGAGAACATCTGATGAGTCAATGTTACGAGTTTTTGAGAGTAGAGTTCTATGGAAGATATATGGTCAATTGGAACTATGGAACGATCAGATGTACGAGATATACGACGACTTTGGCCTACTTCAGCGAAATAAGAGACAGCGGCTACGCTGGCTAGGTCATATCGTCCGCATCGATGAAAGCACTCTAGTTGAGAGTATACGACGCAACAGCCGCCGGGGAAAGTAGAGGAAGAGGAAGACCTCAACTTGGAAAGACCAGGTGGAGAAGGACTCACTACACTTGGAATCTCCAATGGCACCAAACAACGTGAAGAAAGAACGCAATAAAGAAAAAGCAGCGGAGGAAACCGTATTTCTTTCAGAGAGTGGGACGAAATAAATTGTCCAGAAATCCCCAAAAGCACACGTAATAATATAGAATATTAACGCTCTCTGCGTACTGGGTTAAATATGGCCGCAATGTGCATTTTGTACACTTCACTTTCGCATAGTGTATTTGACTTTGGTGGCACACAGACGATCGACATGTACGCTGGCAGCCCACTCAACCGGAAATTGGAGGTGTGCGGCAAAACACGACGTGACGTGACATTTCCTCTTCGTCAAAATGTCAAAAGTGCGCCGAACATGAAATGCGCGAAAGGCGAATTGCGTGACCGACTGACAGATGGGCACGTGAGCGGCAGAGCGCGTGGGCGAGTGTATATGGAGTTGAGCTTTCGCGAAACTCGCATGTCGTGCCGAGAGTATGTGTGTGTGAGATTGGTGCAGTAGTATCCGCAGGCGGTTGGTTCGTCGTCGGCAGTCACAGCAGGTGAGCAAGTGTAACTCGATATGCTGATTTGGCAGAACTTTGATAATGTTTCCAACTTCGCTTTGCGCGAAATGTTTGGCGTGGCTCGAAGGTACGTGGAGTATGTGTCTCTGTGAGTGTGTGCGCTGCTCTTTGCGTAGGTGTGTGTGTGTGTTCGTTCATGCAGTCATATTATGGGTATCGCTGCCGATTTGACACCATCGACGTTAGTTTTGACACAACAAATCGAGTGTAGTTTTTGCTTGGCAGGAAATTTGAGGTACAATATACTGCGGTGCACGTAATTGCCGAAAAATGCACTGCAACAAATGCCGAGTATATTTTGCCAATTCTGAGCATATTCTTTAAAATGATATAAAAAACATAATATTAATGAACTGCGAACAGTTATGTACTTCTTGCTGTGGTGCTCTGAATTTGTTTCGAGAGTAACTTGCTTTTTCCAATCAGAAAATTATTTTCGAATACAAAAATATATTATTTCCATTCGAAAAGTCTTCCGGGAAAGATCATAAGTCTTCGTAGCCATCATACTGAACTAATGAAACGCTTTTTATCGATAACGATGTCTTTTCGATTGAGCTTGGTTTTTTTTTTTTAGTTCGGAAACGGTCCCACTGAACTCTTAGTAGCCAGTTCCAAGCTTTGACATAATTTATTTTTATTTCAAATCTTTTAAAAACCGCGTTATTGCCATCATTTGGTAATAATTTTCTCAATATGACCGGATAATACTATTGGTTCGCTTGTTCAAAAAATAGAGTAACTGAACTAGACATTCTTTATATATCAACTAAAATAAGTTTTGTATTTCGAAAAGAAATCTCAAGGTTACTCTAGACCTTTTCTGGTTTGAGGACATCATACTCCTAGATCTAGATCTGGAATATCCTACTCTCAAAATAGAGTTAGCAATAGCCCAAAAACGTAAGAATGATCAAACAAATTGTAATCTTTTTAATGGAATATTCTTAAACTTCTTCTTTATATGTATATCTTGAAAAAATATTAAACTCTGAGCAATTTGAATTGAAAACTGAGAAAGCTATCAGTCATGGTGATATATAGTTCGGCGAAGTCGCTACCAAAACTCCAACATCAAAAATTTTCTTCGAATCATTACCAATTTCACTAAACGACTAAATGCATGCTAAAAATCCAAGTTTTCCTAGAAAATTACTCTAAAAATAAATTTGATAATTATTCTCCTTATCTCTGTGTCCTATTCATCGGATTTAATATCATTGAAATTGACAGAACTCAGACCAATTGGTTGATTTCTCAATCCAAAATTTCTTCCTGAAATTTCGGGATATATTTTTCGATATTCTCCAGGTAATTATCCAAGCTTTTCACGAAAATAGTTGATCAGCTCTTGAAGCTTTTTTTTTTCTCTTTGTAGTTTCTTAAAGCTTCTTCCTTAAGTTTTATAATCCTTTAACTGTACCCCACATATTATTATTCCTACTGAATCCACTCCAAAAGATACACAGAAGACCTCTAGTGAAGCCGAGATATGGTTTTCTATAAGACTTACTGATTTATTTTTGTTGTTTGTTCCCTGAATCTTTTTTGTGGTTACCACTCCGATGCAGATACTGCTCTCCTTCATGTCTTCCCAAATCTTGCGAGTTGGGCAAATCGTTTGTTGGGATAGTTTTTACACGCTATACATATATCTACTAGATCTTAGTAATCTCAGATGAAACCTCAATCCAGTCTAAGTCGATTTGAATTTATCGTCATATAGGACCTGAACGCTTTTGCGAATTTTAAGACAGACTTGATTTCCAATTTTGATGCTTCATCTAGTCCCTTCAACTGGGAAGCTCTAAGATATCTTAGACGAGTTCTAAATAAGCCTGGCTGGAAGCAGAGAATGTATTCCAGCGTCTCTGTCATGCTTAATTCTCTACACTTCCATCATGTTTCATCGCTACTAAAGCTCATCCGGATAGCTTATGATGGCAGTAAGTTGTGACCTCTTACTAGGCCAACAACCATCCTACGGTATTTTTGATACCGTTTGATTTGTAAGCATGCGTGGTTTTTCTTCGCCTCTTCGACTTCTGGAACATAGTCTTGGTGATCCTCCTTGTCCCTAAATCAATCCATCTCAACCTGATTTGTGTGTCAACCCTTTCGGAAATTTCATTGTGTATCGTTTATCGTGACCTATGTATTTCGAGTATTGGTTCGGTAGCCAGACGGATCAAAAAATCACGAAACTTTAATTATTTTTGTATGCCTGCTTTAAAAGCAGCGTTAATATTACGTTATCTGAAAACTGGCCTTTATAGTACTCGGCTTCTGAACAGAAATTGCAACCTAGATAAGTTTTTGGGTGGAATATTTGATTTACGTGAGGAGGAACAGCACGCAGATCTCTTGACTCGAAGACGACGAAAGCATTCTAGTACTGCTCTGAGAAGTTTTTCTTCTTTGACATTATATACTGCAACCTTCGGTCGGTCTGGTCCTAGAACACTACTATTCCAGTTCAGTTGCTTCTTTACCAAACGAAGTCACGCTAGTTGTATATACAAAATACAGACAGGTGGTTGTGGACTTAGGAGCATTTGCTTTCATTGTCTACCCATGGGTCTCGAATCAAAGGAGCTTTCCTCGAATCGAAGCAGCTTTCCTTCCATGCGAACGCTGTGGCCTAACCAGTGCATTTGTTGGATTTTTATGAAAGCTCATACAGTTCGTGGTTTCAACTTCTTCGATATTCATGGCTCACGCTGACGGTTCCAAGGATCTTGCGAAGGATAGTTCTCTCGAATGCTTGAAGGTTTGTGAACTTGTGTGTTCTGTCTCCTAAATATTAAAATAATAGCAAAAATATAATAGCGGAAATGATCCCAGTGCTTCCAGAGCCCAGTAAAAAGTAAATTTCAAAAATTGTCTTTTGCTGTTTTTTCCCATTTTCTTCCAGTGCATGCCGAATAGTAAACATCAATAATATTGCTTTGTGGCAGGTGTGTTGTTGCTATTATTTATCGCGTGCTACAAATCAGTGGCCAACAAAAAGCCTACAAAACAATTTCGACTTCGCGAATTTTTGGAAATTGCAATCGAAATTTTAAGTGCGCCATTGTGGAAGTGCGAACACACATATACACATATGCATCACATATATGCATAAGTGTGTGTGTGCATTTCAAATTGACAGCCATCACTACCACAACAACACCAATTTAATGGCGTCTGCTGTTTGTCGATACGCGCTGACATGCGATTTGACATGCGAGACCTGGTGAAGGCCTCTTCGGCGATGGCAGTAACTGGTGCCAACGGCGGAAGAGGTGAGTACCCACACATACATATGCACATAAATGTAGTTTAATGGGGATCAGCGGGAGGCTTATGCGCGCTATTAACCCGCTGAAAACGTGACTAAAATGGAATATGAGAATATTTCGATAAAATGTGGCAAATATGAAATGTTTGATTGCCACGTCGCAACTAAGCGCAATCTAACGGTGCCTATTAATAAAAATACATTTGGATGGATTACAACAAAAGCAACAGAAAAACATTAAACAAACATGAACTTTTTATGCTTGCGAAGCGCGGCGGAGGGGGCAGAAGCTAAGAGCGCGCAGTGGCGCGGCAACCTTCAACTGCTGTCATTACTGGTGGCAATAATGTGGCCGGAAAAACTTTAGTGTTAGCAGTATGCCAAACCAGTATGTAAACAAATTGCATGCTTCAGCTGGCCTGACACGCCTTGCACTTGCCAGGGAAGTGTTTGTGCTTGAAGTCGATTTGGGAGCTAGTTTTTGCGTGTAGTATATGTGAGTCCCAAATTGAGGCGCTGAGTAGTTATTGGACTTCATTGCACTTCCTCTTTTATTTTACAGTTATTAACTTAATTTATTCGTTAACTAATTGTAAAAACCGTTACGTCAATGACAGCGTGTCTTTAACACTCTTGTACTCGAGTATCTAGTTTGCAACGCTCCGTTAGTCTCACTGTCGTGGGTGCAGCAGCTTGCGCGAGCCATCTTAGCTACTGTCAAACCGTTTTACTGCGCAATTGGTCAACCGCATCAGCGCTGTTGCAAGAAAGGGCTCGTCTCGTGGTAATCGTCTGCGTAGCTGTCAGCTGAAATACATTAAGAAGAAGAAGAGGCATGTGTTGCAATAGCCTTCTGAAGTTGGAATGACAACTTGACTGGCTGGTTGAATCATTGAACTGCAGTCGTCGCCGACTTTTTTTTTTTGACTTGAGCGAAAATGTTTCAAAGTGGTATGAAAGAGAAGGAAAATCCATAATCTAGTCAGTTATCTAACGATCTTTAAAGCTCTTCTTCATAGACTTACATTTTCCACCTTCTTCTTCTTCTTTATTGACGTGATACGGTTATAGCAGAGTTTAAAACAGCTCACCAATCGGAGATGCCAAGTGTAACCATGTCCTTCTTCACCTGGTCTTGTCAACGAAGTGGAGGTCTTACTCTTTCTCTGCTTCGCTCAGCGAGTACTGCGTCGAATACTCTCAGAGCTGGAATGTTTTCAACCATTCGGACGTCAAAACCTAGCCAGAGTGGCCGCTCTCTCTTAATTCGCCGAACTATGTCAAAGTCGTCGTGTATCTCGTACAGCTCATTGTTTCATCGACTGCGGCATTCCCCGTTTCCAAGGCGCAAAGAACCATAAATCTTCCAAAGAATCTTTCTCTTGAAAACTTGTAATGAAGACAGACATCAGATATTGTCATCGTCCATGCCTCAGCATCATATAGCTGGATTAATGAGTGACTTTTACAGTTTGGCCTTTGTTCGTCGAGAGAGGACTCTACTTCTCAATAGATTTCACTAAGTTACAAATTTCTTACAAATAAATACGTTCAATCTCAGAAACTATTTATTTATCAGCTAAACTTCAAATTTTCGAGAGCATTTCTAAATATTAGAAATAAAATCGAAAAGGCTGCAATAGGGAAATGAGAAGCTCGAGATCTGAAAATAACCAATATTTAGGTTATATATTCGAAAACGCATTGGACCCGTCTAAAAAGGGAAGAATAACGCACTTTTAAGAAAATGTTCGAAGAAGAAACTAAATGATATTCCAGTTTAATACCACCAAAGTCCAAGAAATGGTTAACAAATTAAGCAAGTGTGGGATAGTATTGTCCACAGGAACAAAAATGTTTTTTCAAAGCAAAATTTTCATTATTTCGCAAAGCCACGTCTGAACTGGGCTAATAGACAATGAGGGCAAATTTTTATTTATTTTTTTCACACACACACAATATTGTGCAATATTTTGTAAACATTTCCAAAAAATGTGGCAAAGTTGACTTGCCTTTCATTGTAAAGCAGAGCAAAGGGAACAAAAGGAGGCGACTTTATTGAAAAGTCAAATGGAGTTGAATATATTTATATAACTATCTTGTGAGTGTGTGTGTGAGACTGCGAATGCACTCGTTTTTGGAAAATGAAGATGTTACCATTTCAATTGTTGTTTTTTGTTTCTTGTTTTGTATTGACAGGACAATGAGCAGGACATTGGACATTCAAAGGAAATTCAATGGAATCACACCTACAATAAAAATTCTGTGTTGAACGCATATGTGTTTGTTATAGTCACAGTTGGTTGCCTTGCTGCCGCAGACAAGCCGGAGACCTGTACAAATTAAATGGTCAAACAGAACAAATATTTCGGACAATGCCAAGACATGCCAGGACACGCCAACAAAATAGTCACTGATTGTATCAAAATCCTTGTTATACTTGTTAATTTATTATATTTTTTACGGTAGAAACTATTTGAGAGCCTTTGCTGGCAATTGTTGCTGGCAAAATGTAGGCGGTGCCTTTGGTGCTGTGATCGGGGCAAAATACTGTCAACAATTGTTGAAAACTCGGTCAACCAGCGGTAGGCGTACGTTTGTCCAGCCGCTTTCGATGCAGTGTTGACATAAAATGTATTATGCAATTTCGAAGAAAATACTCAATTATTTTGAAAAAATAAATAATTTTTTTTTTCTATAAAAAAAAATAAAAGAAACTTAAAAAAACTTAAAAAAAAAAATTTCTCTAGAAAAAAATGATATTTGTGTATAAAAATATACTATTTATTTGTGAATGTGGCATGGCTGTCCAGCATTTGTAGGCGGCAACCACTTTGATATAGATTCTTTGTCTAGCGTGATATATATTTTTTTTTTTGTGTCTTTGCCAGCTGTAGTGGCAAGTAATTTGTTGCTCGTAAATGTTTTGGTATTTATTTGGAATTTTGTTGACAAAATATTACGCTGACACTCCGCTTTATACAAATATGCCACTACAATGAGTTTCGTATTTTACACTGGCTGTTGTTGTTGTCTTTTGATTTAGTAATGGGGTACAGAGGAGACACGCGGACGCCCGTCGCTGGTAAACTGATAGATATTTTAGGTTTTCTCCTTAGATGTTTATAAATATTTGTTTGAAATTCATTTCTTTTTTGGATGAATTTTGCTGTAATTTTGTAACTTTTTTGAATTCTTTAAATTTCTTTTGTAAATTTTTGTTTTTACAAATTTTTTATTATTTTTCATTTATTTTTTAATTTTGAATTTTTATTGAATTTCTTTTTTTTGTTTTACGATTTAAAATTTTTATTTTATCTTAATTTCCAATATTTTAATGATTTTTAATATTAATTTAAATTTTTTTTTTGTATTTTTCGAATAATATTGAATTTTTATTTCTGTATTTTTTACAATTTGTATTTTACTGTTTGAATTTCTTTAATCTTTTTTCATGTTTTTATTGAATTTTTTCAAATATTTTTTTATTTTTTTATTGTAAAAAGTTTTCTTTTTATTTTTTTTTTGGAAATTTTTTTACGATTCGATTTTTCTTAGAATTTTTAAATATTATTTTATCTCTTTATTGTATTTTTTTTTTTGTATTATTAATTTTTCAATAGTTTTCTGTATTTTGAAAATTTTTTTTTAGCTTATTTTTGAAAATTTATTAATGAAAATATGATCTTTTATCTGTTTTCGATTATTTGATGTTACTTTAGATTTTAAATTCTTTTACTTTTGAATAATTTCAATTTTTTTTTTTTTTATTTATTTTACCTTATAATATTTCATCGATTTTTTTTTATTTTTCGAAAAACTCGGAAATTTTATTTATTTTTTTTTTTTCAAATATTTTTGAATTTATTTTTCAATTTTATAAATTTTGTGAAATTTTTTTCTAAGTGTTTTTTGTTTTTTTCGAATGAGGCAAATTTTTTTTAATATTTTTGGTTTTTTAATTTGTTGAACTGTTTTATACCTCTAGAATTTTTCTTTAATTTTTTTTTATTATTATTTTTTATTTTTGGTAAAACTCAAAATTTTTATCTGATTTTTTGTTTTTCCGTAAAAAAAATAAAATTTTTCAATTTTATAATTTTTTGTATATTTTTAGTTGTTATAGATTTGGCATTTTTCTAATAATGCTGAGTCTTTATTTTTATTTCGTTACTTTTACAACTTAGTTTCTTGTTTAAATTTTTGTAACATTGTTTTTTATCTTCTTACTGTATTTTGTTCAAACACTTTTGTGTTTTTCTATATTTTATGAAATTTTCTTTAATTTTTTTTATTGTTTTTCCAAAATTTTTGATTTATACTTTTTTGTTCTTGTTTTAAAGTATTTATTGTTTTATTTTACTTAATAATATCTTAATAAGTTTTTTAATATTTTTTTTCTTGGAAAACTTATTTTCGGAAATATTATTTTTTTTTTTTGAAATTTTGAACTGTTTTTAGAATATTTAATGTTCCTTTAGATACTTGTTTTTCCTTTTTTTTATAATTTCTTATCTTATAGATGAATTTTTTCAAATATTTTTGATATTTTTAATTCATTTTTAAATTTTTGAGATTTTTTATATGGTTTTTATGAAATTTAATAATGAATTTTGTTTGATTGATATTTAAGTTTTGTTGTCAACAAAACCTTTGTTTGTTGTCTTTTCTGATTTATTTGGAGTTTTTAGTTTTTCTTTGTTATTGAATTTTGATTTTTTTTATATTTTATCTTCTAGAGGCATTTTTATTAAATTTTTTTAATCATTATTTTTTCTTGTATTTTTTAAATATTTTTTAGTTTTTCTTTGTATTTATATTTTGAATTTATTTTAGGATTTTTTTTTTGCTTTTTTTTAGAATTTTTTATCTTCTTATTGGGAATGTTTTATATATTTTTCTGATTTTTTTTTGGTTTTTTATTTTTTGTGAAATTTAATTTTGGTCTGGCTACTTACTATATACTCTTTTTAGATTGATTATGTTTGTAATTTTTTTTTTTAATTTTTTTTTAATTTTTTTTAATTTTTCCATAAATGTTTGTCTTTCCCATAATCCTCTTTTTTATATATTTTCCCCCCATTGAACGTACCACTGTGCCTGGTTCGCTTGCCGTTGATCACCTTTTGATGTCACCAAATCTTCAATGCATTTATTTCAATCACTTATAGCTCTTGTTGTTGTTGCTGTTGTGACTCTTTGAGAAATTAACACCTTGTACAACATTGCATTGTTACCTCATAAATTTTCCACAAAAACACCAGCGCGCTTGCCACTCTTTGAACGTGTAAGCAAACGTGCAACATGCAGTTGCAATCAAAAATTCGGCAGCATCAATGCAACACAAGCCTGCAACGGCAACACAACAAAGTACGTGACTTTTGGCGTTAAACGTTTTGAAAATGTGTGTGTGTGTGTGGCACCATAACTCACAAGAGCAGATGCAACCAAAACTCGCGTCCGCGTCAAGGCGAGGCAAGCAAAGTTAGCGGCACGCACTCAAGCGCCGCAGTGGAGCACGCTAACTGTATACATATACATATGTATGTATGAAGTGTGGCAACAAAAATATTTGTCACTGTACGTTTGCCTCCTTTGACTGCCACGCGCCAATACAGCTACACACCGGGTGTGCCCCAACCGTAGAGCCCCACAAGCGGTTGCCAACTCGGTCGCTTTGGCTGCTTTGGCAGGGGGGCATCACCTTCAGCTTCTAGCGTTGCTAGTTGCAGCTATGATTTATAAATTACTCACTTAAGTGGCAGATTTGTTTAATGCGCTCGAGTGGCGCTGATCGTGGCACGATCGTGTTGCTTCTGCCACGCTGCTGCAAAAGAGTTGACAACATCAATTTAATGGCAAAGAACACGATTTCACGGATTGACTTGTTGCTGTTTGTTGATATTTCACGCTCTTTATTTGATTGCTCACTTAACGCTCGAAATGATGCCAAAGTGTATTTGGAAGGAGCGCAGTTAAGAGCTTTGTCAGCGCGTTAATTGTAGCGTGGCGGTTCCTTTGTTGGATCTGGCATCAAGTGGGATAAATTTTAAGTTTTTATGAATAAAGTTGAAGGGCCATTGTCAAGTGGTGCATTTGTTTGGAGGAGATACGATCATTTATTAAGAGCGGCTCTTCATAGTTAGACAACCACTGTGCCACATATGCTAATGAGCTTTATTTGGTATCGTACTTGTAGTTGTTACAGGTTAAAAGAAAAAATTTTCTTAAGATTTTATATTAACTTAACTCTTCTTTCGACAAAATATTCCAGAATTTCAATTGCAATAGATTTGCGATGATACCTGAAAAATTTAAAATACTTCAAGCGATTTAATGCAATAATTTCTAGTTTTCCGCAAAAAAACTGAAAACCAAAACCTTCGAAAATTAAATTTATTACTCAGAGTACTGAAACAAGTAATCTCATAGAATATGGCAGAAAAAATCGTTCTATATGGCCTGAGAGAGAATGAAATCATACCAAGAAGCTACGTTTTCGATTAAATCAAAGAAGGGCAAGTTTCGACACTCAACTAAACAACAAACACAACCGATTTGACTACCGGAAAGATGATTAAAATAGCTTCCAAGTTAATTTCCTATGCAAAAGTCGATTAAGTTTCGGATCTGGAACATTTGGTATTCATTATATGTACCTTCACAACGCTAAAGACTCCCATAAATATTATGAGGTATTAATTTTATGGGTCAAACTTCAATTCACATATTGTTGCGTGTATCTTGGATGCGTAGAATGTTTAACCCCCCTTTTTATACACCTTAACATATCGTCGAATGAAAGCATGCCCGACGATTGGAATTTAAGTGTGCTCTGCCCAATCCACAAAAAGGGGTACCGCGCAATATGCGCCAATTAAAACCTAAACCTCTTCAACATCGCATACAAGGTCTTATCGATCGTAATGTGAGAGAGACTGAAGCCCACCGTCAACAAACTGATTGGGCCATATCAGTGTGGTTTTAGACCTGGCAAATCAACAACTGACTACATATTCACCATGAGCCAAATCTTGGTAAAGACGAAATCTTCGAGCTGCAGAATTTAATAGAAAGTGCCATTTTCCATAAGAGTGTACAGGTTCTGGCGCCAGCTGATGCTATTGACATCATGGCCTCAACAACCATCTGTTAGTTCTGCTTTCCCCAGAGTGGATAGGGAAGCGAAGCAAATGCGTCAGGTAGTGAACGAGGGCAACATGAAATATATCCTATCATCAAACAAACAGTCGATGCACTCGCGACTAGGCTCCCACGTCACTGTAAACAGTCACTAAGTACTTCGGACTAAGTAAGCAATTGAGAAGTGAAGTCCTCTCTCGACGAACAAAAACCAAACTCTATAAGTCACTCAGCATCCTCGTCCTGCTATGTGGTGCAGAGACATGGCCAGTGACAAAATCTAATTAGTCTGCGCTGCGAATTTTTGAGGGAAAGTTTCCGTGGTCTGCGTTTATTCAACGCGGAGGAAGCAGAACAAGAGGAGCACCTCTACTCTAATGAAAAGATCAGGTGGAGAAAGACCTGTCTGCACTTTGAATCTCCGTTATTCTGTAAACTCAACTATGTAAGCGGTGTCTACGCCAATAAAAAAAAAAGAAGAATCCGTACTGAATCCTTTAAAAAGGGCTCGACCGATCTACATGAAATTTTCACGCGACCCTTCTTGTCCGGAAATTAACGGAAAATATGATTTTTCTTTCACGACAGCCTTTAGAAAAGTGTCCCCAATCGATGGGTAATATATTCGATTATGGTGGCATTATTTTTTTTGCAGCTTTTCATAAACGTACAAAGCCTCTGGAAAAAGTGCCTTTAAGACATCAAATGTCGCGTAAGACAATTAGGTTCTTACTTGAATATCTTCCTTCTTTGGTTCATGTCTAAACATTTCTTCATTAATATTATGGACTCGAAATTGGCCTACTGCGCATATTGTTCACAACATCATCACCCATCTTGAGACCCAGCATATATTATAACCGACTATTTGAGACCTGAGATTGAAGTTCGTGATCTCGACGACGTCTGGTTTCAACACTTCGGTGAGCAGATAATTTCACGTTTTGTGCCAGTCGATTAGCCACCGAGATCATGTGATATCACACCGTTAAACTTTTTCTTATGGAGGTATGTCAAGTCTAAAATCTATGCGGACAATCCCACTTCGATTCTGGACTTGGAGCAAAACATCACGCATCGAAACTTGGACATAGCGGAAGGATCATCTGAAACGTAGCCGCGTTTTTGACGATTTTTGTAAGACTATTTCTTTTGTGCTGGATATATATCCAGGGCTGAGTCACTCCTTTTTGAGCTGCGATGACTTTTAGTGAAAACTCCCGAAGTGGAACGTAATAGCACCGAATAGCATTCCAAACCTGCCGACTGCAAGAGTACCAGCTGAAAAAACAGTTGTCTATTCCAGAACATTATTAAATTTGTATAAAATGTAAATCATTACATAACATATGCCTCCAGAGCCAACAAAGCTCGTTTTCCACCAAATCCACTAGAGAGTGCGCCTAAACTGCCGATAGCATGACAAGAGAACATGACGGAGAAAACATAAATCACCAACGACAATAATCAAACCCTCAAGCCATACACAAACACCAACAAATACAACACACTTTGCACGAAAGCCATTAACAAACGGTGGCTCAAAGGCTCAAACCCATAACCGACGCTGATGACAACAAACCTCGCTGATGTCTCAATAAATGGAGCGCACGATGCAAGCAGCACAAAGGCGAAGGGATGCTGTTGTTGCAAGCAGCACAATTGACAATTCGTTGCAATAAACAAAAAGCAGAGCAATGCATAACAACAACAACAAGCAGTAGATATCAAATAAATGGGAACAGATATTATAAGAAAAGTGTCAAAAGGATTTCAAATAATGGAGTGAAGAAAATTTGCTGCAGAAAAAAACGATGCAGCCGAAGGACGGACAAAAGGAGACGACGCGCACTGACAGTGTGACTCCGCATTGTCTGGCGAAGACGACTAAATACTGGCAAAGACAAACATTTAGATGAGTTATTGTTGTAGTTAGATTGAATGTTGTTGTTACAGTTAATGCTGTTGTTGTTGTGATTATTGTTAGATTTATTGTTGTTGTTGCAGCGCAAGGTCTTATTGTCTGCCAGCAACGCTAAGCGCATCAAAGGGGCTGATCATGTTGCATATAAACAGCAGAGCGCCTATGAATAGGCTTCCCTGTTAGCTAAGCACCCAATGATATCCTTCTTGATGTCCCTAACGCAATGCGCATGTCAAATGTACAACGAAGGTAAAAAAACAGAAACACAAAAACAAAAAAAAAATCGAAATGGTTATAATAGATTTTCGCATAAAAGTCAATATTTGAGAGATGTGAATGAAAGAGTGCTGCTGCAGCAAGGATAATAAGGATAACAGGGGTGTCATGTTATCCGCTGTGTCAATGTGGCAACCAACTGCTGCAGCAGCTAGCTACAACAACGCTACACACGCATGCAGCGCATCGGAAATTAATGTCTTTTCGCTGTTGAATAAGTGATTACGAAGGATTCGTTTGCGTGTGTGTGTGTGTGCGATTGTCAATGTAATCGTCGACAAATATTTGTATATGCGCCCTTTGTGGCAAAAACAATGCGTTTTCGCTTGCACGATTTTTCGGTGTGACGCGCTATGCGTGATCATGCTCTTGTTGTTGTTGCGCATATTGTTGTTGACGCTCATATTGTTGTTGTTGTAAGAAAAATTATTGTTCTCATTCATTTTCGAATTCCTACTTCCAGCGAGATTTCATTGCGCTGCTGTGCATTTGGGCTAAATTTTTGCGCAGCGACAGGATATACAGTTAGCGGAGTTCGGTGACGTTCGGGCGGTGCATTGAAAGCATTACTGACAGTTGACAAGTTTTGAGCAAATCCAATGAAATCGAAAATATCCAAATTGATCGAAATGTCAGCGTTGTGATGACTTTATTTCTAAACGCTTGTCAATGAGCGAAAGTGCCACCGGAACTGGGTAACGGTAGTGGTGTGAGGAAGGTACTGTTGGACGGCGGTGGAAAAATAAAAAATCCATAAAGGTATAATGTAACAAGGTAAACAGTTTTAAAGTGATTAGAGAAATTAATCCGAAATGCATAGATACGTTTGTGTTATTGCTGTATTATGAAAGATGTCTAACGGTATTTTGAACAGTTGTTTTGGCTTAAGACATTCCCTTTCAGAACGAATGCTTTGAGCCTAAAAAATTCTGACGTAATGCTTGGATATACTTATGTATATAAACATACAGATATTAGACTTTCTCGTAATATGCCTTTAATGCTCCAAAAATTCCGGTAAAAACTGAAACCTGACAAAACTGAGAAGAATTACAATATTATACAGATTCATCTCCTCAATTTCACCCTTTTTAACTGATTAGTTTTCTTCTTAAGTCAACACGTGACTTGCGAAGTAAAACAATTTGGTAATATTTCAAAAAGCTGGAAGAATCATGTTTTACTATCTGCAGGCTGGAATAGTCTGTGGTTCACAAAAGGCCTTAACAGTTTCCTATCCAAAGAAATTTTGCCATAAAATTACATTATCTTTCGAGTTACCATCAAAAACTTAAGTCTTTAGGATTTCCTCTCATAAAATTGATGAATTTCGCACAACGCCAAGTCGTAATAAGTTTTGCTAGATCAGAATGGTAAGCAATGAGCTAGGCATAGATCAGTTTAGGCCCTTAGCGATACCAGATGGAAGGCCGTTTCCCAGTCCATTAAGAGTGTTATCCTTTAGTATGCCAGCGCTTAGCGCGAATATCAATGGGTTCTCTAGCTTCACGAACGCTAACAGTTTCTCATGCCGTGTGGCGGTACATAAGCACAAGAGATGCTTCATTGCATCCTTGTGCCTTGCTCTTCACATTTCTTGAAGTCTATCGATCTTTCAGCCATCAGACTGTGACCAATGAGTATTCCAATCATGTTTCCACAGTCCCTTATATCAAGTGCCAGTGGGAACTTTTAATTAGAGATAGGTCTTTTGCAGTTCAGCACCCCGGTGGAACGTTATACGCTTTTTGGACCTTCTTTGTGAAGCTCTTGTCGAGATAGTCGTATAGACAAAGCATGGCTTTACCAATCACGGTCATGTTTTTTGATGAAATTTCATTCTCTATGTCATTGTCTTCGATACCGTCCTGTTTAAGCCATCTAGCAGTTGTAAAAAGAAGATTTGCGAGGCGCTGAGCTAGTATTTCAATATTATAATGCGGTTATCTGAAACAGCAATAAATATAGGTTTTCAGACTAAAACGCTGTTTTCCGACCCAATACACGAACTATTCAACACCGGAGACGAATTGAACGATCTTTGTGAAGGATATATTCGGAGCGTGAAAATCGGTACAAAATAAATGTTTGGAACTGTTAAATCGCCTGTAAACGGCTTCAAGCTTCTCGGGTCATAGGATTCACGGATCCTCAAATTCTTTAGGGCTTATACATACATAATACGACTTTTATATAGAATTCAATATAATAAGCAATGAACTATGGCTTTTCTATATGGATTTTTCGACTTCCCTATCATAAAGCTCTGGCAATAAAAGTGAAGTTTTTTACACGGGTCACGAGATCTCCACCAACTCTTGCTTAGCTCCAAAGGGTAGCTTCCTCCAAGAAGGTTTGCATTCATTCCACTTATCAAGTATCTCTGAGCTAGTTTATTATGCGCTCAAGACTAGCCAAGATTGCATGACCTCATTGGCACTAGATTCAAAATTGTAGCTGTATGGGTGCCCGATCTCAGCGGAATCGCCGGAAATTAAAAAGCCGATGAGCTAAGAAGGGTAATTTAACCGTAATTCCACCCGATCGGAAGCGAGTTGTTTTCCGATTCTCGGCAACTGCTGTTCAATAACCATAACTTGTGCGACTGCGAGATTCTTACGACGCTGAGTGATACGAAAGAGGTCATTCAAACTACTTGCTCGTAACAAAGTCAATCTAGGCGCGATTACAGGTCTTCTTACAGGACACTGTCCAATAGGTTTGAATGCGGTTCGACTAAATTTTTTTCGGACACCCTTTTCCAAAGCTGTATGTGGAAGGCAAGATGTAATCTTCTTGTCTTTTTCTCCTCTATCGCTTGGCTTTGGCCAGACTGAGATTGCAATGCGAACCTAGCGAAGTGACTGGGATGCATATTAACCGCATTAACTATTTCTTAATAAACTCCAAAGGCTTCGTCAATTTATAAGGATCTGATGATACACTTTTAGGAGTTTTAGGATAACACAAAGGACGACTCTTCATCCAAGTGAAATCGGTCGGTCAACCTTTCGACTTAACCTTACTTCTTCTTGCTTCTTAGTTTTGTTATCATCTAAAGCCCGTGGGTAAAAGTGGATCATGTTTTACGACGATCCTTTTAAAATGCATATTTATTTAATTTTTGAAAGATTTTATATTATACATTATTCTGTCCGAAGTCCATCTTCGGCTTTATTACGGCCGGAAAGTTAGTCCAATGATGAAATCAAAAGCCTTGCTTCAGTTGTTCGGAGCTGCAATTGAAACAACAAATTAGGGGTGCCAAATGGGTTTTGCTTCTAACAGCACAATGAGTCTAAGCTTAGTGCATTTTTGGTTTATTTGTGGAATGTTTTATGCTTCCAGAATAATAACAACATACAGGATCTGCAAAAACGATGCAGATGAACTGTTCTATGGACTACCTTTGGTTTTGTGCGAAAAGGTCCTAGGACCAAGATATTGAAATCGACATAAATAAGGCACGGAGGGTTTGAAAGTGGAAATGACACCTGATACTAGTTCCAAAAGTAAGAAGATCCTTAGGATCATTAAGGCAATATTTTATTCATTTAACTTTCTTTCGTATTTTAGAATCTATACCTTATCCTCCAAATCTAAATCAAAACCGACGGTATAGTTGATCCAAAACTCCAAAAATGCCGATTTAACGCCACCGGTTGCTATTTTTATAAAGTATTTACAACAAAAATGTATTAGTCTTTGAAAGAATTTATCCCTTTACACACTAATAGAAACCTTGATAATCAAGTAAGTGAATATATGTGTACATCTGTATATATCTATATGTCTGAATTGATATGTGTAAAGGATTGTGTGTGAGAAATCGAAGCGTTGAGATGAAGATGTTCGCCTCGGATCGTTATTGTCAATCGTTTTAGAGCATTACAAATTTATAGTGCACAAAGATAATGTTACGCCATATTAGAGAGAATATAAAAAACGAACACACAGATACAATACACATATGTGAATGCCTGCAATGCGTGTGCGTGTGGCTGTGCCTCTAAAATGAGATGGGATTTTTATGCTAGCCCATAAAACTGCAAAATCCGAAGGCAAATTGATGCCAGAAATAAAGAAGCAACAGCAACAACAACAACTGCTGGTAGCGTACAAAAGCAATTCAGCGAAAGGATGGCAAAAGGATCACACATGCGTCAGTGTGCGTGTGTGTGTGTGCCTGTGGGTATGCATACATTGCGCAACCATGGCGAATTGACAAATCGGCGAATTGGGCGCGTTAGCTCGGCCCGTTCGTCGTTTGTTGCATGCAGTACGTTGTAACCCCATCACTGCTGCCGCCGCCGCAACGATGGCAGGATAATTGGCAGCTGTTTGTCTTTCGCCAAGCACAACACACACGCACACACATACATGGAGATATGTGTGTGAAGGACCCACATAGCCGTAAATAAAGGGGCATAAATGGCGTACCGTTTGATTGCCGGCTGAGGCCACTGTGATGAAGCCATTTTGCGCAAATCCTTTGTCGTTCGTTTCGCAATTTTCATCGTCCGCTTTGGGTGCCACATTTATTGCCGCCTTGGCTAACCGAATTGATATTCAAATGGAAAATCTGGTTAACCCGAAGATAGTGTGGCGGCGTTGGCGGCGACGCAATTTCTGTGCGAAATCCTTCACTGCACGTGTGGCAAGTGTGTTGTATATGTATGTGCGTGTGTGGGCGCGTAAGTGCGTGGCTGACTATCGAGCGATTTGTGTGCTTTATTTGCAAATTATTTTGCGCAAAGCACAATGGCAACTTTTATCGCTCTCGCTGTTATTGACTTCTAAATAGAATGAGGCAGGCAGACGCGCGTAGTTCGAAGATTTCCTAAATGATTGCATCTGGTAGATTTCGCACGCTCTTTTCTTATAAATAGATAACAGTAAATTCTAGCTCATAAGGCTTTTTTAAGTATGAGCTTAGAGTGGATTTCGGTAGGTTGCTGAAGCAATGAGTTTCAAATTACCGACGTATCATCGTGATTGGAACCGTTCTACATATACAATGGGTAGAAAAAGTATCCACTCGCTAATTCGTGGCAAGTGTTTCAATAATTTTTTTTTTATCAGTGATATCAAAGGCATTTGCTTCCAACAGCACAATGAACCTAAGCTTACTGCGGAGCATGTTAATTTCTGGTTTATTTGGGGAATGTTTTATGCTTTTAGAAAAATGACAACAGATGGCGTCTACAGAAAAGGTGGCGAAGGACTGTTCGATGGACTCCATTTGGTTTGTGGGAAAACGTCTAAGGACACATGGTCTGAAAGTCGTAAGTGGAATGCCATATTTTCTGGGTTCCAGCTTCTGAAACCGTAAGATCGTACTAACAAGATCGTAGCAACCTAAATGTAGATATGATTCAGAAAAATTTTTAAGCACCCATTATTATGTTACCGGTATAGTACACCAAAAAATTTTTTAAAATCATTCCGACGGCCACATTGACATTAGTACAGTTATATGTAATCGCTTTTAACATGGATACTTTTCTGTTGGTAGTTCTTTTAAGTAGAGTCTCTAAAATATTGAAGATCTACGGAAGAATTTATATTAATTTTATCTTATATACTACATATGTTGACTCTTCTAAGTTATAATGAATTTTAATGTGTCGATGCAGATGTGGCCGAGGGGCTTTAAGGTGGCTGTGGGGCTCCGATAACCATATACATAAATCGTAATAATCAACGAAATTAGTATTTTCATGAATATTACTACTGTCACGTCCATAGCCTCAGATCCCTTGCAACAATCTTGGTACCATACATATCAGAACCAATCGAATTGAATTTTATGTATTAGAGGTTCCAATTTGAGTATAATCGAATTGTATCAGGAATTTGACTACGAAAGAATCATGACGTTAGATTTATATTGGCAGAAGAAAACGGCATACATACATTTCACTTGAGGTTTCGAAGCGGTGCGGTCTTAAAATGCGAAGCAAAACGATTGCCAGCCAGTCAGTCATAATCAGTCAAATCTTCTTAGCTAACCGCATCGAAATTCAATACAGGTTTTAGATTCAAGCAAACAACTTGTTCGGATATATTACCCCAAATTATAATTATCTGATAACGAAAAAAATTGATGCAAATTGATTGATTGTGGAATTCATTATATTTGCAGTGGAAAACCGTTGTATTCACCTGGGGAACACATATGCAGCCATCAAGAGTTAATGTAAATTCTCGCTGCAACTATTCAGGACCCGAGTTCCATCACCATCCCTGACTACGAGTATCATCTAAACACGATTACATTGATAGCAACCTTCGCGCTTATTCTGACATGAAAAAGCTACTCACGGGACAACCCGAAGTGGAACAACATCAAGGAGTATTCAAGAAGAAGGTTATTTTAGGTTATATCTAGACTGATCGCAAGTGGACAGCTTTATGTAGGCTTTTGTGAAGCCATAGAAAAGAAAAAATCCTGTGTGATCCACTCCCATTCTACCGATGGAGGTTCTAGGGTGCCTTTCCTTCCTAACTCATCAGCTTTGTATATTTCTGCGATTTCGTTATGGCCCGGTACTCACACCAGTCATATCACAAAGACACTCGCTGTTATTGATAGCGAAGTTAGGCATAATCAGTTCAAGACTAGTATCGCCGCTTTGCTGTCTGGTCCCTTCTCTGAAGGAGGCCGCACTCCGGAGCAGTAGGTATACTGCTACCTTAATGGCTGCAACCTCGGCTTGGAAGACACTGCAATAGTCATGAAATCTGAAGCTGCATTTTATAGAGAGCTCCTGACAGTAAATCCCTCCCTCCTTAACCCTAGTGACTTACTCAAACTACGATAGAATGCAGTGCAGTATCCACTGACTTGCCTTTAGAATAAACATGTTGCGCCACTGACAGATAGTTCCTCGGAATGCGGCTACTTATGTACCATCAGTCTCTTCGGAGTAACCCAAGTGACTAACTGAAACCAAAATAAACCAAAAACCATCGATTCACTAGTTTGTTTCAAATAACATGTTCTAAATATGGTGCAGACACCGATAAAAGGACTGAATTTCTGTTGAAACTTTTTTTAAAAATCTTTAATGATATTTCCTTTTCGTCTTTCAAAATTATTTTGAGTGTGAAGCTTCGTTATTTTGACTCGTTCTTTTGATGTCAATTTCTTTTTGGTGAAAATGCCAGTGCGACCGGAAAAATGCGATCCATGAGGAATTAAACACAATAGAAAATAATGTACCAATGGTGCTGTGATCGATAGCTCCAAAGGCGAATTTTATATATTCACCGACGGATCAAAGGGTTAAATAAGAACTGGGGCGGACTTCTTTTGTAGTAATTCATACTCATAAAATAGCTTAAAAGTAGTTGACAACAATTCAGAATTTCAAGCCAAAATCGTTGGCATAACAGAAAGTCCCAAGTTGGCTTCTGCTCTAACCAGCAAGTTCATTAACTTTCAGGTGGACAATCCGGCGGTAGTTAAGACAATCCGTAGCGCTTACACTAAGTCTCACTTCGTTAGGTTATGCAAAGAGACCTTCGCTTAACTTTCTATATTTCCATGATTTTTTCCAAAAAACTACGGCGGAGTGAGCACTATTGAAAGCTATTGAGTACTTAGTGCCCCTTTTAACTCCCAAAATGTTTCAAAAAATAAATTACGACTCATAAATTGAAATATTGCTTACAAAGCCAGTGCGTTCTGTATGAAAGAATAAAAATCTTCAATCAAAACAGCGCCTCACAGCTTAAAGGTGCGAAACAAGCGCTAATCTCTTCAAATCGCTTAGCTCACTTGCACCACTTCAAATATCATAAATAAGTATGTACCTAAGAGATTGTCATATCAGTATACAAGCTCATAAATACATATCTGCCCAATTCAACCCGCTTGCAACAACAACAACAACGTGCAACAACCAACGACTGACGGCTATTATGCGAACGCAGTCGACTGAAACAGAACGCGCGCCGCTGAATGCGCCAGCGGAATTACGCGCAACACAAAGCCGATCTAAAAATGATAAACACGACTTTTTTGTATCTCATGGATGCGCGCAACATTTACGATTACACACCCATAAATAAACATACAAATGCGCTTGTGCGCCGACGAGGGGTTGCTGTGGCACGAAGGGGTGCATATTTATATAAAGATATAAAGTATATATCTCCATATATGCATATTTATGTATATATGTGTCTAACTGTCTGTACTTGCAGTTGCATTTAATGGCGTCGCGAGCGACAAATCGTCAGTCAGGCAGTCAGTGCGACAGTTGGCGTGCACATTAATAGGGTCATTCATATTTATGTACATAGCGGGCATTAATGTGTGTATATATATACATATATACATGCAAACATATAATACGTGAGTGCATAATTTTTATATTTTTATCTGTCTCTCCATACATATGGATGTGTGTATGTATGCACACATTAACATTAGCGCGCATAGTTGCTTGTCTCTGTTTGTGCTTCCATTTATACATAGATACATATATGTTTATATGTGTGTGTGTTTGTGTGCCCGCATTTTTATATGAAATTCTATTCGCTTGGTTTTCCATATTGCCGCTGAATAGACGGCCTTTGCCATTAGCCCTACCGCCGGAACCACCACCAAGCGCACCACCAGCCTCGCCACGATTGTTGGTTTGCATTTCCATTCTTTTGGTTTGCTTTGCCTCGGTTGGTTTTGCGGAATGGCATATAAAAATGTGAAGCACCCATTTTAGAAATGCTAAATAGATACACGCGTAAAGACACCCATCCACACATACATACACATGTACATATATGCATAATTTCTGATACTTTTTTATTATACCCTGAACAGGGTATATTAAGTTTGTCACGATGTTTGTAACACCCAGAAGGAAGCGTCGGAGACCCTATAAAGTATATATATAAATGATCAGTATGTTGAGCTGAGTCGATTTAGCCATGTCCGTCTGTCTGTCCGTCTGTCCGTCCGTCCGTCTGTCCGTCTGTCTGTATATATACGAACTAGTCCCTCAATTTTTAAGATATCCTTTTGAAATTTTGCAAACGTCATTTTCTCTTCAAGAAGCTGCTCATTTGTCGGAACGGCCGATATCGGACCACTATAACATATAGCTGCCATATAAACTGAACGATCGGAATCAAGTTCTCATATGGAAAACTTTCGCATTTTACAATGTATCTTCACCAAATTTGGTATAGATTATTTTCTAGGGCAAAAATGTAATATCCGAAAAAATTGTTCAGATCGGTTAACTATAGCATATAGCTACCATACAAACTGAGCGATCGGAATCAAGTTCTTGTATGGACAACTTTCACATTTGGCAAGATATATTCACGAAATTTGGTATATATTATTTTCTAAAGCAACAATGTAATCTACGAAGAAATTGTTCAGATCGGTTAACTATAGCATATAGCTACCATACAAACTGAGCGATCGGAATCAAGTTCTTGTATGGACAACTTTCACATTTGGCAAGATATATTCACGAAATTTGGTATATATTATTTTCTAAAGCAACAATGTAATCTACGAAGAAATTGTTCAGATCGGTTAACTATAGCATATAGCTACCATACAAACTGAGCGATCGGAATCAAGTTCTTGTATGGACAACTTTCACATTTGGCAAGATATATTCACGAAATTTGGTATATATTATTTTCTAAAGCAACAATGTAATCTACGAAGAAATTGTTCAGATCGGTTAACTATAGCATATAGCTACCATACAAACTGAGCGATCGGAATCAAGTTCTTGTATGGACAACTTTCATATTTGACAAGATATATTCACGAAATTTGGTATTTATTATTTTCTAAAGCAACAATGTAATCTACGAAGAAATTGTTCAGATCGGTTAACTATAACATATAGTTGCCTTACAAACTGGACACATAGTTACTAACAGAAATGCACCTGTGAAGGGTATTTAGCTTCGGTGCAACCGAAGTTAACGTTTTTTCTTGTTTTTGTTTGTGAAGGGATTTGTCGCAAGCAAAAGGTCAATGGTACTGATTTTGGAAATAAAAATGTGAGTAGGGGAACTCCACATTGTGGTGGATCCTCTTCTATGGATCCTGGTCGTTAACGATCTTACAGAACTTGAGAATTGTGGCGGCCAGGTGATTGCCTATGCAGACGATGTAGCACTTACGGTCGAGGGAAAGTGTACGAGTTTACGAAAGAGTATCTCAGCTTCGTAACAAATTGGGTAGTCGGAAGTGGTATCGCCATCAACCTAAATAAAACCGAGATAGTTATTTTATTTACTAGAAGATACAAGATCCCGGTGGCACTGTGCCAAAAATGAGAGATATTTGTCTGCAACCAGCGGATACAGCGAAATATCTAGGGCTCATTCTGAAGGGTTTACTTTCAGAAGCTCTCAATCAGCTCCACCTTCAGACTTCCTGACTATTGCAGGTTCAAGTCATTCAGGTAGCAGTAGATCTGTTGCTCCGCAGTGCCGCTTTATTCAGTGAAGTGATCATTCAATCAGGCAGCAGAGCGGCGATACTGGTCTTATGCCTAACCTTGCTATCAATAACAGCGAGTGTCTTTGTGGTAAGACTGGTATGGGTGCCTGGCCCGGAATCACAGAAAATTACAAATGAGCTAGCAAGGAAAGGCATCTAAGAACTTCGACCGATAGAATGCGTGCGCGTCGATGCTTGGAGCTTGGCTTCGTGGAAGCTCGGTCAGTGCTGGACCACCGTCGGTACATACGCTGTCGCTAAAACCTTTTGACCTAAGATCGATCGCAAGAAATGTAGTTATCTCTTTGTTATAAGTAAGGCTTATCTCTCCCTAGTTGTGGGGTTTTCAACAGACCATTGCCCTATTGTCGTCCGTGCTGTAAGGTTGGCAATCCTACCCGACGTCATCTGCAGAAACTGTATGAAAGATGATGAAGTTGAAACAACACAACGCTTCCTTCTTTACTGTCCCGCGTTTGGGAGGTCAAGACTTAAACACTTGGGAGCGTATACCTTCAGACATCCCACCGAAATGGCAGGAGTGGAAATTTAACGGCTGTACAAATTGGTTTCGTTTTGCTAATTTATAAGTTCGAGCACAGAATTTCTTATTTTCTATGGCTTCACAAAGGACTTTATATTGTGGTCCGTGATCTTTGATCAGCCACGTAACCTAACCTAGTCAACTTGCGCAGCATAGGAAAGTTCTTGTCCCTTTCTGGTTCCATCAAAAAGGCGCACCATTCCGCAGTGCGAATCAAATTCTTCAGTTTTTCCAAGAAAAAATTTAAGAACTTTTCTTGTCAAAGATAGGTCACATTGACTGCTCACTCCATCTTACAGACTCGACTCACTCTAACCACTCGGTGTGGTGTGATTTGGAAAGTCAAACGTACTTTAGTAATACTAAATTATTGGCGAGTTCAACTTTGGTTTTGAACTGTATAGACGAAGAGATCGAGACCCACATAACGGGTGATTTTTTTGAGGTTAGGATTTTCATGCAGTAGTATTTGACAGATCACGTGGGATGTCAGACATGGTGTCAAAGAGAAAGATGCTCAGTATGCTTTGACATTTCATCATGAATAGACTTACTAACGAGCAACGCTTGCAAATCATTGAATTTTATTACCAAAATCAGTGTTCGGTTCGAAATGTGTTTCGCGTCCGTGTCCGATGAGCGATGAGGCTCATTTCTGGTTGAATGGCTACGTAAATAAGCAAAATTGCCGCATTTGGGGTGAAGAGCAACCAGAAGCCGTTCAAGAACTGCCCATGCATCCCGAAAAATGCACTGTTTGGTGTGGTTTGTACGCTGGTGGAATCATTGGACCGTATTTTTTCAAAGATGCTGTTGGACGCAACGTTACGGTGAATGGCGATCGCTATCGTTCGATGCTAACAAACTTTTTGTTGCCAAAAATGGAAGAACTGAACTTGGTTGACATGTGGTTTCAACAAGATGCCGCTACATGCCACACAGCTCGCGATTCTATGGCCATTTTGAGGGAAAACTTCGGACAACAATTCATCTCAAGAAATGGACCCGTAAGTTGGCCACCAAGATCATGCGATTTAACGCCTTTAGACTATTTTTTGTGGGGCTACGTCAAGTCTAAAGTCTACAGAAATAAGCCAGCAACTATTCCAGCTTTGGAAGACAACATTTCCGAAGAAATTCGGGCTATTCCGGCCGAAATGCTCGAAAAAGTTGCCCAAAATTGGACTTTCCGAATGGACCACCTAAGACGCAGCCGCGGTCAACATTTAAATGAAATTATCTTCAAAAAGTAAATGTCATGAACCAATCTAACGTTTCAAATAAAGAACCGATGAGATTTTGCAAATTTTATGCGTTTTTTTTTTTTTTAAAGTTATCAAGCTCTTAAAAAATCACCCTTTATTTGTGTTCTTGAGAAACCAACTCATTTTGTCCACTTTTCCTTTTTTTCGACAGTGACGAAGTCCGTTGGTTATTATTGCTATTGTCAAAGATGGCAGTTACAAAAAGAACTGAATTAAGATTTCTAGACCCGTTAATTCTAAGTAAGAAGCGTTAGAAGAGATCACAACCGATATTGAATGGAATCTCATACATTTTTATAATTTTGCCAAACACATGTATCCACGGATTATTATTTCAAACATTTTAATCGGCTAATCAAGAAAGCAGATGAATGAGCCAACATCTACCCAACAACTTACGGTAGCACCTGATTTGGGGCCACAGTAAAGCATTCATCATACAGTACTTACCGACGCGCGAAGAGAGCGCATATTCATTTCATAACAAACAAAGTTCATAAAAACAAGGACGACGCTAAGAAAACATAAGCGAGTTTATTTAGCAACCGAAGGAAATAAAAACCGAAAGAATTCTAAATATTTACTTGGCATGGAGCTCGTAAAAAAGCGATTGTTTGGCCAAAGAAAACACGAACGAATTAATTTTGAAGAGTTTCCAAATGCGCAAACCACCGAAAGGGGAGCAAAAGCCGACGTTAGAGGAAAATTGGCGCCAAAAAATTTAAACAACAACAAATATAAATACTTTTAAAGAAAATATAACATTAAAATGGTCACCCCATTGTGTGTGTGGTATGCTCGACAGATTCCGCGTTTTTTGAATGAAAAAAGCGAAGCAGTGGAGGGAGAGATAGAACGAGGTGTAGAGCAGCAAAGGCAGCAAAATGTGGCAGGAACTAGTAAATTATTTGCAAAGAATTTCGAAACACTAATTTGAATATCGAACAGCGGCATTTAATTTGTAATTGAAACGCCCCCTGCCGCCGCTGCGCCGCTTTTTTATGAACTTAGGTTGAGCCGAAGGCGCGCTGGAGTGCTGTTATCCTTTACGAAATGCGCCAAAATTATTTTGGGGTGACGCACACACACAAACACACGCATATAAATTTTACTTCAAACACAAAAACAACAAAGCGCGCATAAATAAATAAAATGCCGAACACGGTACAGGGTGCACGCACCCACAACGCGTTCATAATCGCAAGGATCATCAGGATAAAAATTTGCGAATTGAATTCGCCACACGACTACCCACACGCGGCTCGCCAAAACACAGCACGAAACGAACGCACGCAACCGAAATGAAAGTGGCAAAAGACAATCATGTTGTGGGTGGTGAACTGGCGAATGGCGAGGGTGAATGCGTGGCAGCGTATAAAGAAAAATGTGCATGTGTGTGAATGTGTGTGTGTTTGGCGCGATGTTAAGCGACGGGATATCAACAAGGCTAATAAAGATGTGCACAAAGGCCAAAGAGCATGAACTTCGCAAAACGCACACTCGCGCATACATATTTACATCCGCCACCACCCACAACTGCGCTGATAGCATCACAATTTACTTGCTTTGGTATGTGTGTGTGTGTTTTAATTTTTCACTGGGGCTATCAGCAGTCAGTGTCTAACATCTTTTGGTTGCGTTTTTTTATGTATCGTTTGTTTTTGTATGTTGATACAGACTCCCTTCAGCATACACGTAAGTCGAAACTCACACATACACATACATATTCGCGAATCCTCGTTTGCTAAAAATCAGTCTTCGCCAGTTTTAGCGTTGGGTGTGAGTAGGCGTGGGTTCTTCCTTGCCATCGCACGGTATCATCAAAGTCAATTGTTTGGAAAAGTAAGTAGATAAATTATCGGAAATATATTACATGAAATATATAGTCATCTAAATGTGTACATCTGTACATATACATACATATGTATGTATTTATTGATATTCATTTGGCTATAAAGTAACTTTATTATCAGCTGTGATGGTTAAGGCATAAACTCTGCCATTCCAGAGCATTTTTTGCGTCTTTGGCTTTAACTTCTTCTGCCTTATTGGCATCGATACCGCTTACGCGGTTATAGCCGAGTTTAAAAAGCGCACCAGTTGTTGTTTCTCCTCGCTGTTTGGCCCCAATTGGAGATTCCAAGTGTAGTCAGGTCCTTCTCCACCTGATCTCTGCAAAGGAGTGGATGTATTCCTCTTCTTCTGCTTCCCCCGGCGGGTACTGAGTGGAGAATCTTCAAAGACAAGTACATATGACATAGTCAGCGCAGCAGCTGTCTCTTGATTCATTGAATTATGTCAATGGAGTCGTATATCTCGTACAACTCATCGTTCCATCGACTGTGGTTGCCTAAGGGCAAAGAACTATAAATTTTCCGCATAACTTTTCTCTCGAAAACTCGTAACGTCGACTTATCAGATGTTGTCACCTCTGTACATGCCTCTGCACAATATAGTAGCACGGGAATAATGAGGGACTAGTAGCGTTCGGTCTTTGTTCGTCGAGACCCACTTAGTCTGAAGTAGCACATTTTGCAATAGTGATTCTGCGTTGGATTTTAAGGCTAACATTGTTGTTAGTGTTAGTACTAGTTCCAAGATAGACGAACTTATCTAAGACTTCGAAGATTTGACTGCCAATAGAGACGTGGGAGCCAAGACGCTAGTGCGACGACTGTTTATTTGATGATAGGAGATATTTCATCTTGCCCTCGTTCATTACTAGACCCAATTGCCTCGCTCCTTATCCAGTCTGGAGACTTGGATTCGTACATATGTAATTTACAACTGTAAACTCGTAGAATGTCTGCGCAAATTCGCAACCGATTTTTCTTACGTATCAGGATATATATAATGTAAGAAGTATTTTTCGATTTTATGCCATATTTTCTGTTACTAAACTCACTTAATTTCTCTCCTGGTCGTGAAGATATTTTAATGTTATATCCAAGAGTTAAGCTTTACTAATAAAATAAGGGCTTGCCATTACCATGTTTTTAGAATTGCAAGTGACCGTCACCGCTGCTTCAAATAACCCTCAGCCAAGAAACCTCATTTTCACCCACTTGGTTAGGCCATATGACAGCAGTATCGCATCGAAAATTCTCTTCCAAGGCGTCCATCTTTTCAAATATACCTGCATAGACAAGCGACTTCACATAATCCCACAAAAAATAATCCAGCCACTCCACAGTCTCACGACGCAAGAGCATGCGCTCACCAAAAGTAGCGCTATCTTGTTGGTACAAACGACCGTGCACATAAACATCCTTTAATACAGGCACGAAAAAGTTATTAGTCATAGCTCTATAGCGTTTTCCATTAACTCTTACTTTATGACTAGCTTTTTTTTTTAAAGAAATATGGACAAATGGTTCCCTCTGCCCATAGAGCGCTCAAACAGTTACTTTTTGAAGATGTAACGGCGTCTCAACTATGATTTTTGGATTGTCATCTCTCCAAATAAAACAATTTTATTTTTGAACGTTCCCATTCAGCCAAAAGTTAACTTCGTCCTTGAACAAAATTGTCTTGAGAAAATCAGGATCGGTAGTCATCTCGTTTTAAGCCCAATCACCGAACGTGTGATGCGCTTGTTGGTGGTTCGCATTCAATTTTTCTCCGATTTCAATTTTGTAAGCCAGCAAGCCAAGATTTTTCTTGAAGGAACACTTAAAATAAGAGAAAGAGAGATATTTAACGTAAGTACCCTTTTCGTGAATAGTTCGTAGTGCTAAACCCCAAAATGGCGAAAAAACGAGTTGTTAGCGGCAATTAAAAATATTGTCCATTATTGATGTTATGAACTGACAGGGAAGAATTAATATCTAGAACACTTGTTTTGAAGAGAAGCTATTGGACAAAAACGTAATAAGGTAAAGAAAGATTATTACAATAGTATCGAAAGTTACTAGTGATGGAAGTACGAGAACAGTCATACATAGATGTATTTTGAATCAATTTGAGATTTACTGACCTTAATTCTAGATCCATTTTCTACGGAATTTAGTTTCGCGCTGTTTATCCCTGTTAATCCATCGTCATTATTTCTTGCGAAGATAATTATTTCAGGTCCCCAGTTCGTATCTGAAGTATTTAGAATATTTTATTGATTATCGAAACTGCATGACATGGTTGTAAGCGACATTCACTCTCAGATCCAGTTTGGTAATATTAAGTTTAAGCTTTCTGAAATCTACCACAGTTCACAACTCACTGAAGAGCAGGACTGAAGGAGTTCAAGTGCTAAGTATAGACTTATGGTAATATATATAAAGAAGGATCCATTTCGAGCTTCCCTACTTTTTTAAAGAAAAAACACAGAAACTTAAAATTTAAAACAGAATGTTTATTATCGTTCGAAAAAACATTCTTTGGGATTTATTTTTTGAAGATTATCTCTTTCAAATGTTGGTCGCGGCTGGGTTTTAGATCGTCCATCCGTTGAGTCTAATTTTGGTTTTGAAACGCGTGATGTTTGGCTCCAAGGTCTGAATCGAAGCCGGATTGTCCATATGGACTTTAGACTTTTCAAATCCCTACAGGAAAAAATTTAACGGTGTGATATCACACAATCTTGATAGCTAATCGACCAATCCAAGAGGTGAATTATCTGCTAATCGAAGTGTTCTCACAATAAATCCATTGATCGATGCAGTGGTGCCGTCTCGTTGAAACCAAATGTCGCCGAAACCACGAGCTTAAATTTCAAGCATCAAATAGTCGGTTATTATACTGCGATAATGGTCGTCATTGACGTTGACGTTCTCACCGGCATCATTTTTGATGAAATATGGAACGATGATTCCTCCGGCCTACATAGAAATCACACCAAACCGTTGCTTTTTCTCTTTGAAATGGTAGCTCTTGGATCTCTTTTAGTTGCTCTTCGTCTCAAAAGCGACTTATTAAGAATTGCAGAAAAATTTCGTACGGATACCCATTTTTTCTCGGATAACCTAAAGGAAATTGAGAGTACAGCTGTCTTCGATTCGCAATTTTTCTGCTCACTTCGGCTCTCCAACGCTTCACGAATCGAAGACAACTGATAAGACAGTACTGCCCACATAATTGGTTCTTTGTGAGCGGAAGGAACTCGGCTTTGTATCCGTACCAGGACTTTGAGAGTCCTCGACAACATCCTACAAAGATATTTGGTCATTATTAACACCATAGTCCAATAAGTAGGACTAGACTATGTGCCTTATAATTGAACTATTGGTTTATTGGTGGTGTCTTGGAAATTATCTGTAGCAGCTCACCGTAGCTTTTGAGTACTTTTCACTGCTTGGACAGAGATGGTCGTATACAGACTGATTTAGTCCAAGCCACATGGCAGAAGCTTACGGAGATTTGGCGAGTTCATAGTTTAGCTTGATAATGAGTAAGTTTAATTGTGATTAATATACCGTTATATTATATGAAGATGTGGTCTTGAGTTATATGCCGTTATATTATTTGAAGGTGTTGCCATAAGTCGACTTGCTGCCTATCTAAAAGACTCTATGTGATTTAGGTCGATTTCCACTATTTATTTCATAGTATATCAGCGGAATCCCTATCTGTTATTTCTAAGAAGCTTGACTAGTAATCCTAATATCTTCCACATTTTTATACCCAGTGAAATACTTACTTAATTTTATTGACTTTTCTAAACACATACTTCCATTTAGCGCCGCGTATCTCCGCACCACAATCAGTCGCCCACAATTACAGTTCCAATCACAACGCCACCATCAAAACCGCTAAAGTTCCAAGTGAAATGTGAGCGCAATAAAAATTTCCATAGCCAAAGCGAAAAAAGTCAAAATATATATTAACTCCAACGGCATTCAATGAACAAAATGCCATTTTGCCGCTGGTAGATGAGCGCGCGGAGACGCGGCATGCCGCTAGTGGCTCTGGTGGCGCAGCGCAATTTCGCAACGAGCTCGCGCCGCAGTGAATAAGAATGTATTCACTTTGTGAATTACTAAAATTGCCACCAAAGCAATTGCGGAGAGGAAAAATCCATTTCAGGTTATCCGCGAATTTCAATCAGCCCGCCGAGACGCGGCGCGGCAGCTAAGAGTGTGTCCTCCGCCGGAGCGAGGCTGACAGTAAATGCGCCAGCCACTAACAACACGTTGGCGCAATTGTGGCAACAACAAACGGCTTTATGTATATGGCTTTGCATAAAAAAACGACGCTGAAATAAATAAACAAAGAGAATACGTGATGCGCGCGCGGCAGCAAGATGAAAAGATACAAGACACAGCCATGCAAATGCCAAAGGAAGAAATGACAGCAGTCGTGGCAGCAACAGTGGCAGTAGTTGTGGCACGTTGACATAATAAAATGTTGGCAGACTATTTTCATAAAACGGATGTATGTATGTATATCTAAGTACAAAAGTGCTGGTAGTGTGTGTGTGTGGCATGCAACAAATTTAAATATTGAAGGCGCTTATTTTAAAGGTAAATGTCGCAGGAAAATCCAAAATCCACTTAAGACGACAAGTTAAGCAGCGCAATGCCTTGCGCTCTATGAAAGGGGTGCGCTGCTGCCACTTCATGCAACACATACACAGCCATAGCTGCCACACAGCCTTTAATGCAAGGCATATACAAGAAAGTGTCGCGCAAATCACAGCTTTCAAACAAATCTTCAGCTAAATTGCTGCCACTTACTTATTCACCTTTGTTGCACGGCTGTCTGTCCTCATGCGCAGCGTGGCAAGTAAATGATCGCTGCATCGCTAAGCCGTTCGAATTGAATGAAGGAGTTATTTCTGGCGCAGCGGCAGTGTAGCGCTGCAATAAATCTTGTAACAGTTAAACACATCAGCTGCAACAGCAATCACAGAATCACAGATTCACAGCAACAATGCAGTGCATATGCAAACAAACAACAATTTAATACATTTATTTGTGATTTATTGCTCTACTTCTGCCACAAATTCTTCCTTGTATGCGCCACACACTTCAGGTTCCCATGCCTCGACGTTGTGGCGTAATGTGCCACTTAGGAGGGGCAGCAATATGGTGGAGCTGGCAGCGCACAGTGATGTGTCGGGGGGCAATAAATAAACAAATTTCCGTTAGATTCTAAATAATTGAGGTTTTTTCAAAAGGGAGAGAACTTTAAAGTTAGCTCCTAAAATAAACCAATTGACTTTTTGAAATTGCTCTCTTCCTCCACTGTACGTCATGTAGTGAGATAATAAAGAGCGTTGAGAATAAACCGGAACGAAAATCCGAACTCTATTATTGTCAATTTCGATGATGTCCCTACCCTTCCTTTCGTCCAAAAGGAACTATTTCGGCCAAAGGGAAATACTTCGGGAAAGTGATTCAGCAAACCCATAACCCAGACGACACTACTGGCCTTGTCGACGTCCTTTATTAATTCCAACGTTTGCAACAATTTCAGGAACGCTTTAAGCTCACCGGCAAGTCAGCTCAACTTGTCCATAATTTAGGTTTCCAGACACAGGGTTGTTTCCGGCATCGAGAAAACAGACGAGTCAGCCAGTGAGTCCGAGAAGGAGTTAATACTTTACCCGCTGGGAACACCTAGAAAAGCGCTTTAATATACTCACTTGGAACAAATAGCTCAAAGTAGAAGGAAATCAATAATCCACTGGAAGATAACGAAGCAGATATAGCATAAGCACGACAACTCTAGAAATAAGGACTAAGTAATAGTATAAATAGTATATAATTTTTCACTTTAGCTCGTCTTTAAACGGATTTTCTTTGGCTTACCAGAGGATACTTGGTCTAAGACCGGAAGTCCTGAGTTGCTTGAGCCATAAGAGTGGCACTCGGGGAGCTTTCTGTACTTACATATTTGAACTTCTTTTCATGGCTCCATCCTCAGACTCGGCTATAGCCCCATAAGAGGTGTCTACGACAATAAGAAGTAGAATAATAATGCATACAGACTTACAGCTGCTATAAACCGGTATTGGACTTTTGCCGCAGGTGGAAGCTGAAGGGAGTACCGAAACTGTAGTCCAAATTCGGTATAAATGCACAGTTCCATAAAAAATCCGACACTAAATACTTGGAATCCATGAGACCCCAAACCTTGAACAGCTCTCTAGATTTTTATAAATATCAATAGTTTCATTGAGAGCTTCAAATGCTTCGACCGCAACGATGAAATGAGATAGCAAAGCTGTTAAGGTTCTCCGATACTATATCATCCAGCTCTCATACTATCTTTGTACTAAAAATCATAAAGAAGGCATGCAGGAAAGTTTTCAACTACTCAAATCTTAAGTTGGGGTTGCTACTCGAAGCTTAAGGGAACTATTATTGGAACAAATTTTTTTAAGCAATGAATTTGAGTTATACAAGGCAATGAATAGGAACCCAAAGCAACTGTCGTTGAGATCAAAAATTGACATAACGTTACCGACTCTGTTTTAATACTAATGAAGATCACAACATCTAAACAATGAAAAATCTCTATAATTTGAGTTCTTGGCCGCAGAAACCTATAAAACAACCACAATACTGATGAATTTTCCAAAAGTTGAGCTTGTCTTGAAGTATCTTAAAATTTTACTCTATTTAGAAACATTTTCTGGGTACCGAATCAAACAAACAATTGGTATAAATCGCAAAAGGTGTCATCAAAATCATCAAAATGAAAACTGCAAAATTTCATATACCTTTTGAACTGCGAAAAGTGCATTAAGGTGGAGCTCTAAACAGATGTTCTAGGATTAGCATAAATGATGTTAGATACACCCATTACCACCACATACTCAACTTGGACTGACTTTCGACCAAAATGATGCAGAGCATCAAAATTAATCTTCAAGTTGCGTAAATAACTCGGAACAAGACAAGTAGATCGGACCTTTGCCTGATTACGCTGCTTATATTCATTCACCTGCCGCGTTACCAATTTAAATTATTTCTTTAATAACACTCCACCCTCTTTAATAAAACACATCCTCGCATGAATTTGGGGCAAAACAATTTGCTATACAAATTTTTATCTGGAAAATAACAGCCCCAAACTACTGTAGCTGCGTTGGAGGAAAGTCGAGCGTGGAAAAACTTGTTGCCACACTAAAAGCAGGAATGCCGATGGCAGTGCATACATAATTACATACATACATATGAGTATGTAGTGTTTAGAGGACTTACATGTGCAACTTTATCGCCATCTGCATTTACATCCTCTCGGCTGGTTAGACATTGTTATAGTGGCGCCACTCTCAGGTTATTGCTAGCAAAATAAATAAGCGAATTTACCCCATAATACCTCAAATTGCGTAGTTTCAAAAACTTTATTGTATTTTGCTTTAGTTTCTTTTTTCGAGTTTTGCCTTTGCATTTGAAATTGTTTATACTTCAGACATGATTGCTGGGTGCTCGGTTTGTGGCGCTGACGTCGGTTGCCCCCGCACATTATGATATTTGTTATCTTTTCGATACTTGATTATGTAAAATAGTAAAATAAATAAAGCAACTGGGGACTTTATGGGCAGCGCCGATTAACGATCAACTGATTATGGGTCCACGTTTATGGTTAGTCTGAGGCTTCATGGCATTTTTACGGACCATAAAATGTGTTCGGGCATAAATAAACAAAGCGCCACCAGAGATTGAGGCATCTATTGGCTTCTGCTTCTTCTTCATGGTGTTGAAAGGGGATAAAAGTTGATTTTTGTTGATGAATTGCGTTCCCATGCCGCTGTCTTTGCCAACATATTTATATACAAATGCCAAATGTGTGGATAATCGTTTTAAATAGTCCATAGAGGCATTTCGTAAGAGCGAAGTAAGCATCCTAATTGTGGTGGTTTACAGTTAAGTATTACGTGAATATTTTGTTTATCGAAAGTTTTTACATGTGGGTATATATTTACATATATGTATGTATGTATGTATATATGTATATTGCAGTCATTAAATGAGGAAAGCAAAATAAATAAAATATTTCAAATTTGATTTTTGTAGTTACAGTTGCTAGGTGGGTCAGAAGGGATTCTGTATTGTAATTTGGTTATCACATCAACATATTTGGACTTCTTCAAGTATCAACTGTAAGATGCTTCTTCGCCTACTACTACTAGAAAAAGGAAAGGAAAGGTAAAACTAACACGAGTCTATATAGGCGTTCATATTCCTATTTTTCATAACATTGCTGAAGCCAAAGATACCAAGAGCTACTTCGGGAAGCCTCATAGGTCATCAATGAAGATTATAGAAATTCCAGGTTATCAAATAAATATGTAGTTCGATTGCCAGTTGGAGGGATCAGGAGTCTTCCTTAAGGAAACCTGGACTTCTGAATTACAAAATTTGTTTTTGAAAAAATATCGGATACTTGAGTTTCGGAGATGTGAACGTATTTATCGAAACGCTGTTTTCAGAGTCCATGAGGAAATTTTTTGGAAGACGCTAGAACGATCAACTTGAAAACTTCACATGGTCTTCAAAGCTGCATTTGCCAGGTAATAATAAAAAAAAACGAAAATTTCGATTTTTAAACCTCTTTGAATTGAATTTTTTCACAAAAAAAAATACTTTTTTTTTCGAAAGACGCCATTTTGCCAAAAATAAACATTTTTGTTCTTCTCTAGCCGAGTTTACAACTGCACGCCAATCGCTCTTCTTTTCGCTGTTTGGAGATACCAAGTGTAGCTAGGTTCTTCTTCACCTGGTCTTTCTAACAGAGAGGAGGTCTTCCTCTTGCTCTGCTTCCCCCAGCGGGTAGTGCATCAAATATTCCCTACCTCGCTGTCCTCGCTGTCTCTTAATTCGCAAAGAAACATAAATATTCCGTAGAACCTTTCTCTTGAAAACTCGTAACGCCGACTCTTCAAGTTTTTTCATCATTCATGCCTCTGCACCATAAATCAGGACGGGAGGATGGAACCATGTGTAGAAGTTCACGGAAGCGCCATTCACTTGGGATTGGCTTAAAATTATTATTTTACATATGGCTCAAGCAGCTCACGACTTCCATTGTCAGACCAAGTAACCTCTGTATAGCCGAAAAACATCCGTTTGAAGGAGAGCTGAAGTGAGAAGGACAAACATCTTTCCCAGGGTTGTGCGCTGAGTTTGGGACCCGCTACGTATAAAAATACCTTCAATGAAAAGAAAAATAATGAGTGAGAGACCCCCTTGATGACGACCGTATTAGGGATTACAATTGAAGCTCATGCATCCGGAATGTCTGGTTGATGTCTACGTAAATGTAAAGGCTGACATCTCCACCATCCAAGAAGTGCGATGGACGGGACAAGGATTCACTACAGCGGCGATATAAAAAAACGCAAATTCGGTTTGGGTCTCGTGGTGGGAGAAAAACTCCGTCACCAAGACCTTTCATTCACCCCGGTGGATAAATGTCTAGCCACCATCCGCATCAAAGCAAAATTCTTCAACATATCGCTGATTCGCGCCCACGCCCCGACCTAAGAGAAGGGCGATGTGAGCAAAGATGTCTTCTATGAGCGATTAGACCGCATCTATGAGAGCTGCCTTCGCCATGATGTCAAAATCGTGCTTGGCGACTATAACGCCAGAGTGGGCAAAGAAGTTGTCTTTGACACCACGGTCGGTAAATTCAGCTTCCATGAGGAAATATCACCAATCTGCTGAGACTGTTCGACTTCGACAGGGCCCGAACTATGGGTATCTGTAGTTCTAGATTCCAACATAAGAAAATTAATCAAGCTACCTGGCTGTCTCCGATTCGAAAAGCTACAAACCAGTTTGATCATGTTGTGATAGACGAAAGATACATCTCCAGTGTTTTAGACGTACGTACGTTCCGAGGTCCTAGCATTAATTCGAACCACATTCTTGTTGCCACAGAGATACGCATCTGCATAAAGCGCACGTCAACAAACAAAAGAAGGATTCGACGTTAAAAGCTCGTTACTTTCTTTCAAAAAATGTATGTTATCCGAAAAGTTGGTGAAGGCTAATCTTACATGGAACAAGTGCTTGCGCTTAAGAATTTCGGCAGGACTTTGATTTAATCTTGCTTTGTACATTGTGAAAGTATTCTTAGATATATATAGATGCCTATCTAAAAATCTGGAGAACGAATATGCCATGTTTTCATATATTTCATAAATTCTAAAGAAGTATACTCCATTAAATTTTTTTTTATATTTTTTTTTTGCTGTTAGGAAATTAACAGCCACATATGGACTATATAGTTTCTCCATCAAGCCAAAGTTGTACGGAAAAAGGTGAGGTGGTAAAATTCAGGCACTTTTTCGTCCATCATTCAAAATTGATGTTGAAACTTCTCGACAGTCATAACTTCCGTAAATCGGGAAACATAGCTGAAACTGACATGGCCGTCTCAAATCACTTTGTATATTTATGAAGAACTGTATAATCAGTTTTGTAGAAGTACCAAAACGGACCGGCGTTATAAGCTGTCCCAATGAGATACCTGTGAGGATCGACCATTTAATCTAATCTAACCAACAAGCCAGCTTCAGTCTAATAGAAATAAAAGAAATCACTTTTACTTCTTTGAAATCAGATTACACTGATGCTTAGATGAGCATTGATAATTTATAAATATATGAAGAGACTTCCTTACTTCTTGGTTGATCTGTAGACTGAGGTCTCTAAATCTGATATTGTCCATTTTTGTTAGAATGATGCTTATAACCTAATTTATGAATCAATTTAGAGAGCTCCGAAATATAAATGATTAGAGAAACATGGGCCTGCTCTTATTCTTAAAATAATTGCTTAGATAATAGCGTCTTTCAAAGTTGCAGCCCGTGTATACAAAATTGTAATACAAAAACAATACAACGAATGTCTACAAACAAACCCCAGACAGCGCGGTATTCAAATCATACTACTTTCCTCCAAACCGCCCTCGAGCGTTGTAATCCACTAAACCTCAGTTACATAAAAAATTGCTTAGTGCCACCTTTATTTGCTTATCGAAATGACGAGAATCCGAGAATGTCACAACGGTGATTGTCAAATGTTGACACAGTTGACACTTGCATCGTCAAACAAAACAACGATTGTGACAACAAAACCAATAACAATAACAAGCTCATACGCAACAATAACTACTTACACGCATACAAACATAACGGTGAAGTGAGCAATCACCATGGCTGGATGGCCACAAGCGACGCTGTCATCAAGTAAAAGCAAACACTAAACAATCGTGCGGAAGACGGGGTGGAGTCGGTCGGGGAGGAGGCCTGTGGATGGAAGATGAGGGCATATGCAACGCGCACAGCTGTCAGCTGTCAAGCTGCCACGCACACAACAAACACACAACGGCAAGTCGCTTCACCTTCAAGGCTAAGCAAAGTAAATCGGTCTTCGCTGCTGCAAGTCCAAGGGTTGCAACTTGCAACGCGTCTGATTTGAATTTCTTCCTGCTTAAAATGAAGTAAAGTTTTCCTCAAAACGCACGGGGAGCAGTCAACACCCTCAGCCAACGCCACAAGTGCCGCCAAACCTCTTGGGATGTCATTTGTTGTAATCGAAAAATGAAGAAGCTTCACTCAAAATACAAAAAAAGATGACTTTAACTTGTTGTTGCTGCCTCTTAAGGAAGTAATGGCGCGTCATTAAAGAAAGAATGTAAAATGCAAATATGATTATCCTTGCAGTGCACGCCTCCGCAGCACTGTGGTCCTGTGTCGCTCGTGGTAGTTCGCCGAATTTGACATCTGTGTGAATTGCTGGCGGGGAAATTGAGTTAAAGGTGGGGCAAGCTGCTGACTGGTTGCATAGTTGAGATTCCTGTCAGGTTATGAGTCAATTATGAGTACTCAAAATAAAATGTTATGGAAATTGCTTCAATTTATGGCTTATTACTTACCAGAACTACCTAAAAAGTGGTTCTTTCTTTTTGATAAGCTTTTAAAATTTTCAACATTTTGTATGACAATGGATGTTGGAAGCAACTGAGCCGTGAAGCATTAAGCAAATGTCCACCAGGAAATTAGTGAATTTCAGCTTTAGTTGTTGTGAATATAATAACAAATGTTCTTTCTTTTTCTGCTTTGAAAACAGAGTATTCCCTTAGTATGGTAAGAATCACCTCAAATGGTCAAGCTTGTTACCGACGAAGACCTCAAAAAAGTCCAGAAAATAATTTCAAATGACTGTAAAGGGAAGTTGTGCGAGATAAAGGGCATTCTGAAGATGTCAACTGAACGTGTACATCATATCATTCACGAATGTGGGTGCCGCGCGAGCTTTCGTGGCCGGAGAAAGTCTGTTCTGGTAACGTAGAACCTGCTTAGGTGGGAATTGACGTAGAACCGACTGTCGTGGGAAACCGGGCCTATAACGAGATGCCTCTTAATGTCTTCTATCGAACATCTGCATGAGACCTGGAAGCTGCCAGTTAAAGAGCGTAATAAGCTCCTCTCCAAGTAGTTTCTACGGGGGAGCCTGCGTAAAAATCGTCCTTGCTCACCTGTTTGAAGCGGAATCGTCTCGTTCGAGCATTAAAAAGTCTCTCCTTTAGTTTGGATTGACGTAGAGCCGGCTGTCGTTGGAAATCCGGACTATAACAGGATGCCTCTTGATGTCTCCTATCGAACATCTGCACATTTAGACCTGTATTCTTCCAGTTAAGGAGCTTAATGATTATTCTCCAAGCAGTTACTACGAGTTTTCGTGAAAATCATCCCTACAGTCACCACCTTGAAGCTGAAACGACTCGTAGGAGCATCAAGAGGTCCTTTCTCAACTACGTTGACGACATAAGACAACGCAACTAATTGTAGAGGTGCACTCATCGCCTTTCAGAGTAGAGCCATAAACACCTTCACCGACTCCCTGTCGGGAAATGGCGTAGTTAGAGTCAAGCCACCATCCATTGCAAACGATGAGCTCGAGTTGCCAAGAGAATCGAGAGTGACCCTTGCGCAGCTTCGTTCTGAATACTGTAGCAGGTTAAGCTCCTACTTATCCAGAATCGACCCCGAAATATCAAATGTAAGTATGTCCAGCATGCAACGAATCCCCGCTTGACTTTAGCCATCTCTTTGCATGCCCAGTGAAGCCTATACATCCTGACAGTCTTTTCTCTATGGTCCGACCACGTCGAAATAGTAAATTTCCTGGGTCTACCTTTGGATGACCTCGATGACAACTTATTTGAACCATCCCATTTTAACGGGGACTAGATAACCGTCTTCTTCTAGACAACCGTCACAACATCGAAAATAAGGAGTTGATGATTCGGCGCCGTGTTTGAAGATGTTCAAGCGTAATAAACCCTGGTTTTTGCGTCGATATCTGACAATGGATGAAACATGGCTCCATAATTTTACTCCGAAGTTCTATTCGACTGTCTGATGAGTAGACTACACATGATTAACCCGCTGCAAGGCGTGGAAAAACGCAACAGTTGGCTGGCAAGGTTATAGTGTCTATATTTTGGAATGAGCAAGGAATAGTTTTTATTGTCTACCTTGAAAAAGGAAGCAGCATCAACAGCGAGTATTACATATCATTATTAGAGCATTTGAATGAAAAAATCTCTGAAAACCAGTCGCATTTGAAGAAAAAGAAAGTGCTGTTTCACCAAGACAATGCACTGTTACACAAGTCAGTGAAAGCGATGGCAAACATCAAAGAACTGGGCTTGGAATTGCTTCCGCATCCACCGTATTCCCCAGATCTGGCCTCAGCGAATATTTCGTGCTTTCAGATCTCGAAAGTATGACTTCGCCGAAATTGTGGTCTATTTTGAAGGACCGGACAAATCCTTCTACAAAAATGGTACCGGAAAGTTAAGGGTCGCTATAATCGGTGTTTCGCTCTTGAAGAAATTATGTTGAATAAAAAGGTCGAGGATTTTTCAATTGACCTGTTAGAAGAGGAAGAAGCACCTTCATTTCGACTTGTAGCTTAGATCAGAGACGAAAACCTAACAGACAAAACAATGGGTTTTCTTGACCTCTCTAAGACCTCCACTTCCACATACTATAGCAAACAACATTTCTATCAGATATTTACAATACTCGTATAATACAATATGTTTCCATAAAGTAATTAGCTATTGAATAAACACATATGCTCTCACACTTCATCTCCTCTTTTAACAATTCAACTCCGCTGCAGCTTCCAACTAATCTTATATAATTTCGCACTCGCCAACGCATCATTTAACAATTCCAACGGATATCTGAAAGTGAAAAGAAAACAAAAATCAAATGAGATACACTTTGAGATAGCCGAAAAAATGGCCAAACGGGTGCACAAAACGGCTCAGCTACTCGTATTAATGATTATCAATCAAATTAATCAGAAGCGGTGCATATGAGCAGGGTTGCAACAAAACAAACACAGCTATAGGTCATTGCTGCTGAGCCCGAGGCAATAATTGGCCTGCAAGCGAAACAATAAGCGAATAAACAAGATGAGCCGATGATCCCAGATGTGCGATCGGCTATCAGCGAGGTGAGCGAATGAGGAGAATGCGAGCAGCCGAACAAAGGGTGGCTCACAGGAGTGAAAAATGCAACAAATTACATACATATGGGTGTATGTGTGTAGGTAGCTTGAGCATGTATGCGTGATATGTAAACGCCTTAGATACCAGATTGCGATCGAAGTTGTTAAAGATCTCGCAATTATGATCGCAATTCATTTGGATGATAGAGGGAACGCACTGGGGCATGACTAAATTTAAGCTGACAGATTATTATTAGCGTAACATTAACAACAAATTACGTATGTGCTCACACACACTCAAGCATGCCTCACTGGAACCATGTGAGTTATCGCCAATTAGTGCAGCACCGCTTTCTTTTTTGTTTTGGTAGAAGCAGAAGAAAGCGATGAAAAAGCAAGCCGACACATATGAGATTGCTACAACAAGTTTGTTTGGGTGTGTGCTCGTTGAAAGGTGCATTAGGCCATGTATGTAATCGCCACATTAGTAAGATTTTGTTTGTCTCGGAAATTTCCTTGATTTTTTAATAGAAATTATAAAAAGAATATGCAACAGCTCTTGACCGAATAATGCCGCCGCTTTCGTGGAGCCACAGATGGTTTGGTGAATAATATAATCCTGAAATTACATAGTTGGCCTGCATTGTTGGGTGTCTTTCAAATGAGTTGTTTATAAACATATGCAGGTGGGTAATTACTTAAGTAACTACATATTACATAAGAAAATCCTAAAAAACGATACTTTTGGAAAGAAGGCGATGGATTTCTGAACATATTCTCCTTACAGGGATGGAAAAAACACTGGAGGAATCACGGAAGAAAGACGCAATGACCTTTTTCACGGATAGATTAAAGTTTTAAGGTGAGGTTGGAGGACGAGTCTTCTATAAGGAACTCTCTCATCCTCAGCTTTTGGCTACCGGACCATTTTAATGTTTTTTGAGGCAGGAGTAACTACTATTAGTATGACATTAGACGTACTGTTACTAAGTGCAGCCTCTTTCAGGGAGGTGAGCATTCACTTCGACAGCATAGCGGCAATACCAGTGACGACCTCGTTAACTGTGCGCTCAAAAGCTAGTCAAGGAGTGTCTCTACTTGTTATCAAACTTATTTGGGTGCCTAGTCATAGTAGAATTCCTCGTAACTGCAAGGCTGATGAGCTAGTCAGAAAGGGTTCCTTTATTCTGCTCAAAGCGGAATGGAAATGAGTTGGACTTCTATTGGCATATAGCGATGGACCAATGGTTCTCGCGTGCGCTAGCTGGCGCTGGTTGAGGACTCGCGACTGTAAGATCTTTTGACTTAAAGTAGAACGCAGGAGATCAACTGAGTTTCTAGCCCTTAGAAAACACAATGTCCAATAGGCATTGATGCGCAGGACTTAAAATCTTGTGGGACCCAAGATGTTAAAAATGTATGGAGGAGGGTAAAGTGAAAACATCCAGCCACATTCTACCTTATTGTCCAACCTTTTCAAGACTCTGATTGAAACATCTCAGCAGTCTTACCCTCGGCGAATCAGATATAGCCGAAACTGACATTAGCCGCCTCAATAAATTTATGATCGGCTCAAAGCGCTTTGTCAACCTGTAGGGGTCTTTTGGTTTACTATGTAGAAGCTTTAGGTATCAGAACGAACCGGCGTTCCAAGGTCTCTAAGTGAGATCTCTTTTATGATCGATATCATTACCTAGCCAGACCTAACATTGGCTTCTTTTAGCTTGTTTCTTTTGACATTTAGATCCAACATCTTCTTGAACCCGCCGTCTCCGCCGTGATGACTTTTTAATTGCCTCTAAGCCAGTTTAAGCTTAATGCACTCAATTCCACAAGCATGGCAATAGTAGAGCTATGAGTTGGTTGCCATGGCAAAGAAGCACTTTACTTCTCACTAAATGGAGTCTTTTCGCGATTTATCTTCCCAATTTTCTTATTATCAATGCTCTTTATTTATGGTCTTTTGCGTATTGGCAACGGCGAGTACCCCAATCGATGGATCGATGAGCTGTACGAGACATACGACGACATTGACATAGTTTAGCGAGTCAAGAGATAGCGGTAGCGCTGACTAGAACATGTTGTCCAGATGGAAGAGAAAAATCTGGCTTTTCGGTTCAGTACCCGCCAATGGAAGGCTAGATTATATTGCCCGGATGGGAGCGTAGAATCAAGCTTTGAAGGTTTTCGAGTCAGTAACCAACGATGGAAGTGGAGGACGGGGAATACCTCCACTCTGTTCGAGAGATCAGGTGGAGAAGGACTTGACTGATCTTGGTATCCCGAATTGGCGCCAAATAGCGAAAAGAAGAAGCAACTGGTGGTGTCCACGCCAGTAAAGAAGAGGAAGAATGCTCTTTCTGAACAAAAAGACAGCAACTGATTCACGGGCCGTACTAAGCCTTATATGTTTCAGCTCAAAATGTATCACTAAAGGTCTGGAAGCGGTTTGAGAGGCACAGAAAGACAGATAGAAATCTTAAGGTCTGCATAATCCAGTAAATATACTTCGCTTTAAACTCTTCATATGGGAAGATACAAATGGAATTCTCTTCCCAATCTCTGCTTGAAGGGAGTTCTATCAGAAAATGTTTTTGTTGTGCTTTAAGTGATTAGATTTATTAAAAGCAAACTATTTGCGCTTTGCGGCACTTTTTGTGTACGCGAGTGTCACTCGTCCCCCACCGAAGTAATTATTTGCCGACGCACGTCTTGCGATTTCATTAATTGAATTGTTGTAAATCGGCTTAAAGGAAATTATGTCATTACAAATATCAACAGCGCGGTGTCAGACACCTGTATAAACTCTCACACACCAAAAACACGGAAAACAGTGAAAAAGTGCCAGCGCAGCGCTTAGGCTGTGCAGCCTCGTGGCCGCGCGTGTAAAGAAACCTGCCGCCTTTCCAAGCCGCAACAAAAACACAGCAATTAAAATATATACATATACCGTTATAGTGCATTATTTATGCCTATAACTGTATAAATTCGTATTGTCAACAGAATTAATGGAATGAAAACAACTTGAATCCGCTGCAAAGTGCCACAACAATGTGGCAAACCGAGCGGGCACACACAACAGAAGATGACTGTGGATGTGTGTGTGCTTATGTGTTGGTGGTGCACCAACACCGTTAAGCGTGCGTCCTTTGACTGCTTCGCGCAGCGAGGAAAGCTCACCAAGAGCCGCCCAACTGCCGCGCGCAATTATTGACACAGAAGACGCAGCGCGCAGCAGCGACGCCGCCCGACAATTCAATAGGCATTAAATCACGTCCAACGATCAGGAATCAACAACCACCAGGACACGGCGCTACGCTTTGCATATATGTGTGCTGAGTGTGTGTGTGCTTTAAGCCATTCCGCAAACAGTGCTGCAGAACATGAAGACAAATACTCGTAGATACTTGCAACACGTGACAATTTCCCATATGACGTGCCAACAACAATAGCTAAATTCAAATAGAAAGTGTAATAATCGGTTGGTGCTCTCTTGAGTAAAAAACTATGTACTTGCACCTTCCACACTTACGCTTGATTGCAAGCACTGCTGACCTTTAAAAATTCAATACAACGTAGCCCCCTGCCAAGGCACAGACATACCGGCTTCGATTTGCGCTTTTCATGTTGCCCCCGCTGCCACAACACTCAAGTGTTTGCTTACAAAATCACTTTGATGTCAACATTTGCAACACTTGCAACGCACCCTCATATGGCAATAGCTTGTTGTACTATACATGCTCGCAACACGCCCCCTCAGTTCTTGTTTATAACTTTCCGTAGTTATCTATCAGCAATATATCTATCGAAAGTCCGCTCCACCAGCTTCCTTGTCGGCTACTCAGCGTAGTCGTGCGTGTAATTCAATCAAACAAATCATTTGCAACCCACTGAGGGTGCATGCGAAGTAAAATTGAAAAGAGGCAATCAAGAAAAAATTTTATACAAATTTTGCCTTGTCCTGCCGAAAGAGAGTCGTAGGCAGTAAATCACTCCACCTAACAAAAAGTTGCCTTTCAAGTCTCCAAAAGTTTGCATTTGTGTGCCTAGTTACATGCAACACATTTTTCGGTTTACCAAAGCAGGCACATTTGAGTTGCCACAAAGAAGCTGCCTTACACCCAAATGTGCCGACAAATTTACGCCTACTAACGCTCGGCTATTTAGAAGCTTCTAATGAACCTACACTCCAACAGTTGAGCATATGAGTTTAGTGCTGGAGACACACACAAATAATTATGCCACAAATTGTTCCTCAATTTAGGCACTCGCCAACTTCAATGTTGAATCTTTACAGTTGAAAGTCTGAGGAGAATTTTTGTCAAAGAAAGTATTAAATTGAGTCATCTAATGTGTTGTTCACACACAGGCAATTTAGCTCTGACACAATTAACTTTATGACAGCTGTCAGTTAAGCGTTCTAATTTTACTTTGGAAAAGGCATATATGTGACGAATCTTAAAATACTTAGTCACTTTATATTACCAAGAGTTTATAATAGAAACTTTCGAGTTTAAGAAGCTCGAACCTCAAATGCAGACTGATTTTATGTGGAAAAATAAATAAAACTGCATAGTTTTAGTTTTGCTAATGGACCAAATTTTCAATTAGATAAAGCGAAAACGTTTTTCAAATTTATGTAAATTAATTTTGTGAACCCTTTCACTAATTGAGTAAATTAGTAGTTAATTTCTCAATAACTCATTAATGAGACAATTTAGTTTTTCAAGCAAGTAACAGTTTTTTTTGAATCAAAGCTTAAACTAGATAGCATTTAAGTGAGTACATTACAAATTTATTTTGTCAATCGAGGCTTAGATAATTAAGAGACGATTACCTATTGTAGTATATTAATAAATTAATAAATTGAGTGTGTGTTCGAAGAAAAAATTGTGATACAATTAAGGTTCCAACTTATTCAACTATTTTAATTTTAAGCAAACTGCTAGCCTAGATAAAGTGGTTTTCGGGTTATGCACAGTAACATAATGAATTTGGTTCTTCTTCAGCGCATATCACTCATAAAAATAAATCTTAGACGGCTTAAAAAATAATTGAGGCTTTGCACTGTGACCTATGGTCTATTCTATTTCACATATGGTCACAAAGAAACTCTGAACAATTCCAGCAGCTTACTGTGCGCGACTGAGTTGATGTAATCCCTGTCCACATACAAGTAGATGGAACTTAGGGCTTTGAACTTGCTTTTACAAGTTACTCGGGTGACTTGATTCCTGTCCATATAGATAAAAACCTAGATCCTTAAGTCTACATTTACAAATTGCTTGGCAATCAAGAATCAGGTGTTCTGGAATTTTAGCTAGCTTAGAAAGATTTAAGTATACAATTTTCGGAGTAATTAAGACTACTTAGATTTTCTTATCATCTCTCAAATTTGATTAAGCTGTCGCTTTTCTAAAATCCTAACAATCACATTGCGACAAAAGAACCTAAAATTTGAACCATAGAAAAAATTTTTTAATGGAGCTTCGAGCTTTCGGAATAATAATTGAATTCTTTTGACAAAGCAAGTATTAGTAAAAGATCTTAGTTGAGATTGTACGTTAAATGTATCGAAATTTGTTATTTGTTAATACTTGAATGGTGTCTTTGGTACCTATCTCTCTGAGGGTTTTTCAAAATCGACTCAATGGGCAATACTTAGATTGAATGACGCTTCGGCAATATTAACGTAGAGTCATGAATAATTCAAACATTTTCTTCTTTTCAAGCAATTTGTTTTTTCTTAATTATAAATCAGTTTCGGGATTGACATTAATATTAAAATCCCGAAATTTCGGGATTCCGTCATAAATACCTTTTAAAGCCACAGTGTGGTCATAGTGTTGTATAGCAGAGTCAAAATCGGAATTGTAATTAAAATCCCGAAATTTCGGGATTACGTTACAAATACCTTTCGAAGCCGTAATGTGGTCATCGTGTTGTATATCAGAGTCCGAATCGGGATTGAAATTAAAATTCCGAAATTTCGGGATTCAGTTAATTAACACTTTTAGAAGCCGAGGTGTGGTCAACCCGGATTTTCGGCATTTATGTAAATTGAATTAATTTTGAAATTGTTACTTATTTATAAATCAGTTACGAAATTGGCATTAAAATTCCAAAATTTCGGGATTAAAATTATTTATATCTTTTGAGGGGGTAGTGTAGTCATAATTTTGTATATCAGAGTCGGAATCGCTTTTTTGAAGCTTTGGTCACCGTGTTTTACTTTAAGGATGGGATTGGGGTTGGAATAAAAATTTTGAATTTTCGGGATTCAAGATATGTATACCGTTTGCAGCCCGAGTCGTGGTGTTGCATATCAGAATCAGAATCGCGATGGTGATTGCATCTAAAAACCAATCAAGTCCAATATATCTAAAGATGTATTATAGTCATCCTGATCTTTTTTAACTTTTTGAAACCAATTTGAGATCCCGAAACGTAATAATATAGTTATGAATACCAAATTCCAATCCCCCCAAACATAAAGAAGAAAGTTCGAACAAAAAATGTTCCCACATTTTGTTTAAAATTTCCCTCAATTTCTCAATTTTAAAACCCATCAAGCCAAGTTCCGTTAAACGCAAATCATTACGAGCACCACTACCAACCAACTAACGAATCCAACAACCAGTCCCCAGCCTTAAATTGTCTTTGTCAAATTCACTTAACGAAGCGACCGAAAAAACCCCGACGGGCAGTGGGGGAGACAAAGCAAAATTAAGCTCGCTGCTGAACGCACAAATCAAGTGGAAATGCACACAATTTACCCTCAAAAAGATGAAGCTAACAAAAATGTGCAAAAACAATAACAAAGCCAACAACAACAACAACTACTACTGAGTGATGATGATGATGGCAAAGAGCCACATGGCGGCTAACCCAATGCCAAATGTTGGCCACAAGAACAAACCCTCAGAATCCTGTGTAGCATGCAGCACATTTTTGATGCCCCCACCAGCCACACGCACTGTCCACAAACAACAACAATGCACAAATAGTAAGCAAATTTTAAAGTGGCAATACGAAAAGGGTGGCAACTTAACTGGAAATTCGAAAAGAAAATGCAGACGCATGAACCGGTGGTTGGCGAGTTGATGAAGTCGTTGGGGGCAGAGTGGCGGTGAGGGTGTGCCAGCAGCAAGTTGCAAGTGCAAAACAAGCGACTTAATGAACAAAAACACACAAACAACAACAACAGCACTAACGGAAGCTGCTAGAAGCTGGAGCCGGCGACGCTTTTTTGGGCTCTAAACGAAATGAGGAACGAACTGATCGGCTAAATGCACTCGATGAACGCTCCAAAGTGTGCAGTTTAACGAAGAGGCATGCGGAGAGACGCAAGGTTGGTGGGGGAGCGTGCAAATTGGAATGCAAATGCAATGCAATAAGGCAAAATGAAACTGAAAACTCAATTGATACTCGGCAGAAGTTTAAGCGATTTGCTGCACTTACAGCAAACACACATACACATGTGCACTGAGCAAGAGTCACACACACGCACACATATGCAAAGAGTCTTCCATGTCACACAGACTTAAATAGTCCTGGCATACAAACGGCACAGAAGTGGCAACACTTTTCGGCCACATTAGACGTGCCGCATGCCACAATTTCGGTTCGCCTCCAAGTTTACACTGAAGTGGTTAGACTCACCGAGCAATGGTACATAAGTTGCAAGCTTACGCACTGTCATTTAGGCAGCCCAGCACACACGCACACACACACAAACACAAATAAAGTAGTTGCATGTGTGTGTGTGCCTGTGGCAAAGCACTTTACGCTCTCGGCATTCTTAATGCAATCGAATGCAATTTCGGCCAGACTGAGAAAACTTCGTGGCAAATGCATTTTCGCCTCACAAAGGCAACGCAAATGAGCCTGCATGCCACACACGAACACACATGCACGTGTTTGTGCCTGGTTACATGCATGCCCTCAGCTGCTTGCGCGTGTGTGAGTGTTTAGGCGTCCTTGTGCTTGTTCGCCTCTTTTGTTTGCCCTGAAGCCTGTCGCCGTAAGCCGACATGACAACACTTTGAGGCGAAATTTGTGGCTTTAATGAAGGCAAGTTGCAACTTACTCATGTTGCAAGCAAACTACCGCACACACACACTAACACACAGACACACATTGTGCGCCCAGTGCTGGCTGCAATTGCTGCCATCTGTGGCCACTGCAACCGCTAGTCAATGTTTTGTTGCTCTTCGCAATTGCTTCCGAGGCGGCAGACAAACCGAAAATCAACTTGGACATTGCTATTTTCGGTTACCGTTTTTATTGCTCTCTTACACATACATGAGTTGTTGTTGTTGTTGTTGCTGTTGCATGATTAAATGTAGCCCGAGTCGTTGGCGTGTGGCAAAAATCCCAACAATTGGTCAATTGCATTAAGATGAAGAATCCCACTCATTGAATGTTAACGGTAATTTAGACAAAGATGTGCGGTATGTACCGTTAATTTATGTTCTGGGCGAAAATGAAATAAAGTGATAAAGTTAAGGTTACCTTAGAGACACCATAGAGTACGTACCGAAGACGATATTGCTGCTGTGAAACAGTCTATCGAAAAAGACCTGAATGAGTCTATTGGACATCGCATTACAATTGGAGCTGCCCATCCCCTTTATGGAGCACTTTGCAGAAGAAGATTTTTATGCGGGCTTACAAAATCGAACTCGTGCAAGAATTGAAGTCGAACGACCATCAAGAGAGTATCACGTGAATTGAATGGGCCATGGATCCCGATTTTCTACAGATCTTGGAATAAATACTTTTTCGGGCCTAAATTGAAGGATGTTGATGTGAACGACTTTGCGCTTCAAAAGGACAGCCCCACATGCCACACAGCCTACGATAAAAATATTTTATTCCAAGAAACTTTTGATGAGAGTATTATCTTGCGTGACGTGGCATCCATACTGCTGTAAGAAGAGATAAAAAAATCACCGAAATAATTTTTAAAACATATGTAGAGGCAAGCCCTTTCCGCATTCGCAGACAGAAACAGTGAGAGGTCGACCTGCGTGAGTACGAAAAGCTTCACAAAATTGTCAACAGAGGTAATGCTCGAAAATTCTACGAAAAGATGCGGCGACTAACAAAAGGTTTCAAGGCCGGATTATACTCTTATAGAACCCCGAGAGGTAATCTAGTGACTGATGTTCAGAGTATATTGATATTATACTTGTAGATGGAACACATCCGAAAGCCGAAACTCCAGTCGATGACGGTGGAACGGACATTTCATAATCCGACCATGAAGAAGTTCGAAAAGCATTTACCCTTCTGAAGAACAACAAAAGGCGTGGAGGCCGATAGTTTTCCGGCCGAGCTATTCAAATACGGCGGTGAAGAACTGATGAGAAGCCTGCATTGTTTTTTTTTGTAGAATATGCACAGACAAAAGCATGCTCAACGATTGGAATTTAAGTGTGCCCTACCCAATCCACAAAAAGGGAGACCCCACAATCTGCGCCAACTACCGTGAGATAGGCCTCCTTAATATCACATATAACGTTCTATCGAGCGTGTTGTATTGTATTGATTGGACCTTATGAGTGTGGCTATAGGCCTGTAAAATCAATAGCTGACCTGCACCACTCGTGATAAGAGGATTGACAACACCAACTTTACCGACTTTACAACCGACCAGATGTTCACCATGCGTCAAATCTTGGAAAAGACCCGTGAAAGGAGAATCGACACACACCACCTCTTCGTCAGTTTCGAAGCTGACTTTGATGTCGGAATTTGGTATCCCCGCAAGACTAATACGATTGTATAAATTGACCTTGAGCAATACCAAAAGCTTCGGCAGGATCGAAAAAGACCTCTTCGAACCTTTCGATACCAAATGAGGCTTCAGAGAAGGTTTCATTTTTAATCTCCAATTGGCGCCAAACAGCGAAAATGAAAAACGACTGGCACGCTATTATAAACTCTACTGGTTTAGGTCGGCATTGAAGAGCTACAATAGTTCATGATATAATAACCAAATTAACGCCTTTAATAACCTAAATATAGTCAATGAATATAAATACCAAAAATACGTCAAAACCGAATCGAAATATGTATCTTCACTTTGGAACCTTCAACTCAAGTAGTTCTTGAAAATTTTCGCCATTTGTTGATGCTACTACAGCTTCTTCAAACTTTTCTTCTACTTCTTCAAACCATTAATTTGATAACTACATAGCTGACTTTCGTTTAGATCAAGCATGCATATAAACACATTTTCTGACCAGAATGAATATTATGAGAATTTCGGCACATAAGGTATAAGATAATGAAAGGATAGAAGATCCCATTTTGCTGGTAGATACATCCTATTGGTTCAGATTAATCACCATCTTCCAAAGCAGATGTCACTGCTTGGTGCACAGCGGGGAGTTTCTTTGGAATAAACAGATTTATGGATCAAGTCATGGCCTATAAATCATACTTTAATACTAATCGAAATCGGAGAGAAAGAAATGTAAAGTTCTTGATAACTTTAGAGAATGGTTGTTAAAGCGCTTTGCTCGAGTATGATTTGAGGAAGCTTTTGTATCACGTTATTATTTTATTTGATTACGACAAGTTTGAAATTTCATAATTTTCGATTAATTTATGGAGGACTTTGCAGAAGGATCTTTTTATAAAGAATTGGTCGAAAACGAGATAACCACCGATCCCAATTTTCTTAAGAAAATTGTGTGTTTTAATCAATGGGGAACGCTTTAGGTCCGGGAATAATGACTTTTGACTGACAGCCAACGAAATAAACAGTTTTTTGCAAAAAAGTTTTGGTGAGAGTATTATCTCGCCTCCATATTTGTGCGATTTAAAATCGTGTGACTAATTTTTGTGAGGCTTTGTGAAATTGCTTGTCTACGAATATAAGCTCAAGACGATTGACGCCGTGAAAGAGAATATTCGGCACGTTATTTCTGACATGCGACCCCAATTGCTGCAAAAAGAGGACAATTATTGTAGCTCTCGGCTGGAATTTATTCGAGCCATCTGCGGCGGTCACTTCACCGATATAATTTTTTAAACATAGTGGCCTTATCTTTAAAATGAAATTAAATTATTGGCCATAACATTAAATCATCGGCGTTTTATTTCTTCCTGAAAACTACATGTATGAACCCACACCCTATGTTTCATCTTTGGAGTACTTAATCAGATCTCTTTATAAGAAATTCAAAAAATTAGTTTGATTTTTGCAACGGTTTTTTCTACTGGAACGCTACAAAAGTAGACCAATAAGGACAGCAAACGACGCCATATTTTTTCCCGTTCTTTTGACATTTCTTACCAGTAAGGCTTGCCATTCATTATGGAAAGATATGCAATCGAAATTCGGAGTCAGTGGCCTCAACTTTAAGAGCGCTAGTGGAAAAATTCTAGTCCACAGGCACAGTACAAAATGTTCCCGTGGTAGTGAGACAAAGAAGTGCCTGTAGTGTAGCGAATATTGTTGGCGCAAATGCATCAATTGAGGAAGACCCAAATCAGTCTCTCACACGTTGTTCTCCAGCTTTGGGAGTCTCTGTGACGTCGTTGTGGCGAATTTTGCGAAAATATTTTGGTCTACATCTTGGCTAGATCAAATTGACGCAAAAACTGAAGTCACTTGAGCACCAGAATCGTCTGTTCGTAAATTTGGGCTGAGCAACGACCTGAAAATAATCGGGGTTTTCATCGAAAAAAAACATCTTCAGTAATGAGGCTCTTTACTGGCTGAATACTTTCTTCAATCTATTCAATTGGGCAAGCAGCAAGTAACACGTACTTCATGAGTCACCATTGCAGCGCGAAAAAATACGCTTTGGTGCGGTTCGTGGACCGGCGGCGTCATTGGGCCGTTTCTATTCGGTGATGAGCAAGACCGGCACGTTACTGTGAATGGGAATCACTACCTCCCAATGATAATCAAATATTTTTGGTCTCTGCCAACAGGCCAGCGACAATTGATGAACTTCGTACGAATATCGAACGTGAAATGAAGCGCTATCGGCCGATTTATGCTTGAAAACCGTCAAAAATTGAGTTCAGCTTCTAGACTTCTGCAAGCATGTCCGTGGTGGCCATGCAAAAAAAAAATCGAGTTCCATACATAATAGCATTGAATGTACTTTCGCAGGAACAAAAAATATCATTGAAAGTCCAAATCGCTTTTATTGAAACACTCGTTACAAATTCAACAGGAACCCTACTGGGTTAAGTCTCATTGAAAACTTACCAACATAAAGTCAAACCAAAATACTTTAAAATAGCATCGAAAAATATTCTCTTTGGAACCTTCAACTCATGCTATTCTTGAAAATTTTCGTCAATTTACACTATAGTGTTGGCTGACTTTCGTCCTGCGAATAAGCCTGATCTTTTCATGCATCCAGAAAAACGGATTTTCTATGACCAGAGTGAATATCATGAGAATTCATACATACACAGGTATACTGTCAGATAGTGAAATGATGGAAGATCGAATTTTGCTCATGAGCACAAAGTAACACTCTTTAGTCTACATACCAAACTCTTTCTGGATGTCCACCATCCGTTTTCTATCCTTATTTTTGATAGTTAGTTTCAAATTTTGTTCTTTCCTGAAGTATTACTTTATCTTTTTACAAAAATATAACAAACTTATTCCGTTCTGACGACTTAGAGACAGTTTTGATGCTCATCTCTTCAAAAACTAGTTTATTCCAACCTATAAGCTGCTTACTTCGAAGTCAAGCTTTACATATAAAGGCTTAATAAAGCGATAATCTCCATTTTCTTGGACTGATAGAACCTCGATAAATAAAATTCAAGTCCTCATAGAATTCCAAATTTACCAAAATTGTAAACCAGAATTCCATGTTTTAGCAGCTTTGAAGAGTGAAGTGTAGGGCCATGCCTTTCCACGAAGTTATCTAAGCATTTCCTCCTCGCATTTTCCTCGCAGTTAAACTCAACCAAATATCACCATAATGAGATAAAATAAGTAATGCAAATAATTAATTATCTTCTAAAATGCGCGCCCTTCTTCTGTCCACTACGTCTCGGCTTCTGAGCCGCGTGCAACTATAATTTCGATATTATCCGGAATGCTTGCATGTGCAACATATTCATATTCGTTCACACCTTCGCACAGGACATGCCATAATTTACGATATTTGTTGTTAAATTTCATTGTTGTTGTTGTTTTTATTGTTGTCGACATCGTTATGACCGTTGTCGTAGTCATTATAGCCAGCGCTGTGGATGCGCCTCCGCAGCGGAGTTGCATTTTTGTAATTCCACCATTAACACGGCTGCTAGACTGCTTGATGTTGCTATTGTTGTTGTTGCCACGGCTACGCGAATTTACCGATTAATATATGCATGCATATGATAATTATAATGTTGTCGCGGCAACAGATGCAGCAACAGCCAATGGCCGAAAGCAATCGCTGGAGTGCAAAGGGTTGGAGGAGGATGCCGAGCAGAGTGGCGGCTGCTGCAGAAGCTGTTGTGGCCAGGCTCATTGCAATGTGGCCACGAACTGAACACGCATCCTTGTAATCATGTATTTGACGCACACACACACTCATGCACTCGCGCACTCAGGCACTTGCGGCGTGCGCATTAAAAAGCATGCAACGCCCTGTAGCATGTGTAACTGTTTGCCGTTCGATCTGCTGGCTCCTTTCGGCTGCTGCCCCGAGTTGGCTTGTGCATTTTTGATTTACGAGTTATGTGTTGGCAGTAAAAATTTCAGCGCGAAAATTCCGTTGCTCGCACATTTTTCAATCGTCCGCCCAAGGTGTGGCAGCGGGTGGCTGTGGCTTGAGGTGGCGTGTGTTGTAATAAAGCGGCCAATGTGCAAGCATAATCAGCGCATTAATTTTAATGCAAATTGCGGATCACACGGGCTAGTTGGGTGGAGAAGGTGCGCAATGCTGGCAAAGGATATTGAGGATTTTAGAGTTCAAACCAAAAATATTTATAATTTTAAAGTTTTGCTGACATTAAAAACCTAAAATATTAGCCTAACTAGCAATACTGAAAAGTCAAAGAAATATCTGACGTATCTGATTCATTTTGAATGCGTCTCTTGGTATTATCAAACAACTTGAAGCTTCTACAAGTTTTGACTCACCTACTCGTCAAGGTAAAGTCGGCGCTTCATGTTGGAAGTTTTTATTTCGGCGGACGGAGGGGTAAAACAAATTCTTATTTTTGCATGATCAATAATCATCTTCGGAACTATTTTTCAATTCTTTTTTATGTTATAAAGATCACTAAAGTGGCTCTTCCGACAATCTTAGAATATACAAGGACATGATAGATTTATGTCATCTCTTTCAAAATCATTTTAGGTCACCTTGAGTTCTCTGTAGACACTAAAGAACAAAGTCTTAAAATCATGCTTACAGTGCCATTTGTGACGAAGTTTGATCTTCTCCTGTATAGAGCGTCAATTCCGGTGCTTTGAAATTTGGGACAAACAATAGTAAGATTTTATTCATAACATTAAAATCAGTTGATTACGGTGGTTGCGGCACGATATTGGTTGACAATTTCTCAAAGAACTCACAAAGAATCATTGAGGTATGCGACGGATCATTATAGTGGTGTAAAGACCCGTAGTTGTCGGCCCATAATTCTGACCTCTTTTTACGAAGAGCTCAAGGAGTATTCCTTGTTGCCAGTTCGCCCGGTAAGAAGGAATTCGGAGTGAACTACACCTCGATAATCGATGAAAACTGTCAACATAACTTTGATTTTCGGCTCACCTTTTCCCCAATATTCGGACGATTGGTCGTCTGTTTCCGGGTCTTCAACATAGATCCAATAATCATCGCTAGCAATAGTATGTTTCTTGGCATCCTGGTGGTCGGAAAGCATTTTTTCACAGACGTTACTTTTCGATATTGCTTTGTTTGTGAGTGATTTTGCAACTATCACGCTTTCACTTTTCTTAGGCCCAAATGAACTTTTAAAATTATTTTCAGTGATTCTTCCGATATTCTAACGATGCTAGTAAGTCTTACTATTTTTTGCCCACAAAATTCTTCAGGAAATTTTGTCGAAAAATGGTCCAAGAAAACGTTATGATCTTCGAAAAAATATTTTCCGATCAACTCTCTAAAATATATAGCTGTCATTAAAAATTACCGATCAAAGTTTTTGTAAGGACACTTTTTTATTTGTAAAGGTTATTACTCTTTTGGCTTCAGGGCAACCGGAGTTAAAACCCTTCTAGTTATACTTATTACGGTTCACATTCTTTACATAAAAGGTATTTGTTTGATAAGACAGCCCGACAAAATTAAAAAAAAAAATTTAGCTTCTTTGGACTTATCAACTTTTTATACCCTCCATGACCTGAAAAAAATAAAAAAGGTATATCATGAAAACTAGAGCTGATAGAGACAAACTGATTATAGATTTGAATTCAGCGCGCCCAAATTAACAAGAATCAGTTGATAAATTCAAAGAAGCAAATTGAGTGTTGGCCTGTGTAATTCATATTATTTAAGATATATAAGAATTATTGCGATAAAAATTCCTGAAATTTTTATTTTCTCCTACGAAGGTAAAACTGTGGGTATATGTATATGTACATATGTCTATCTCCCCCGCAAATTTGAATACAAAAAGTGCCCATTAAACGATCAATTCGACTGACACATATCACTTGACGACCTCGCGACAGCAGTTGTCACAGTCCACGACCAGCGTGCATGACCGAGCCTCACATGCCAATCAAACGACCAAGAAACCAACCATAAAATCGGCCAACACCAACTGCCAACCGGCTGGCCAAGCTATCGACCGCGCGATCAACCCTAACGGCGGTCAACGCTGCAATTCAATTTTCCACTCAAGAGGAGTACTACACAGCTCATATGTTTGTATGTGAATATGCGCTCTCTTCAGAGCCAACAAGTCGCCCTCGCTTTCTAGCACTCCTTTGTTTGTGGCCTAAATGAAGACTTCCTGAAAACGGTGTTGAACTTCATGTTAACTATTTTTCACTGTTGTTGTTGTTATTGGTTTAAACTGTTTTGTTAACAGTCGCCCCAGCTAGCAAGTGGCTGGCATGTTGTGGCGGAACAATTTTAATGAGCACTAATTGCGCAAGTTCACTGCGCATGCGCAACGGTGTCTACACCATTTGAAGCGGAAGTTGCCGTTTTTCATTCAAATGTCATTCATGCAACGCCTGCGCCAACAATTTAAATGTCAATGTCAAAGCGTTGTTGTTGTAAATAAAACATATGTCTGCGCTGGATATTTTTCCTTTTGGAAATTTCTACAGCCACTTTCTCATTGATTGGTTAGTAATTAAGTAATAAGCTCCAAAAAAAAAAAAAAAAAAAAAAAAAAAATGAAGGAAGGAGAAAATTGCTGAAGCGATAAAATTACTGTTAAACAGGCAATAAAAATGTTTTCTATTTTTTATGTGAAAACTATTAAGGATGTTATTGACGGGGCGTGTGCGATATATAGCTTGTTTAATGAGGTTTTCGAATATTATCGAATTTCGAATATCGTAAAATATGAGCGTTATTTATAATATGTTTTTTATGTATATATATTTTTTTTTTCAGTATTTGACAACTTGTTATTTTTCTCTATCCTGAAAAAACAATATTTTCAAAAAAAACTCAGTTTTCGAATCAAACGGAAATTCCGTTATGTGATTGTGAGTAGCTGAGTACTTTAACTAAGTTTTCAACACTTTCTCTATAAAAGTAATTGAAGATACTTTAAAAAACTGTTGTTAGCATAAAGAGGAGAACTCTAGTCTTAGTTAGCGCTTAAGCGAATACGAAAAGAACGGCTTATAAAGGACTTCATGAGTTCAACTATCCAACTTAACTAGTCTATGTTTACTAAAAATTTCCTAAAAATGTATAATTTACTAAAAACTATTAAACGTTTAATTAATTTTATTATGCACCATTTATATCATTCTCATATTGTGGAAACGGAAGTAGCGATGGCCTTTCTCCCTTTTCTTGTAAATTTATTACAACACAAAACAGGTGGCTACCATGCATGCTTACAACATCTGTTCGATATCTAATAGACACGTTCAACGCATTTTTTATTTGCTTTCTTCACAACCTAGAGAAACCAATTATTCAATGGCATTGTTATGCATTTGTCTGTCGTCCTTTATAAAAAATCATAATTAATATTATATATTGGCTGGAGTTTCAATTTCAATTTAAACAGCAATTTAAAATATAGCCAACTTTACGGTATAAAGGATTCATAGTGCATTAAATACAAGCTTGCTCGCTGAGGCAGATAGCAGGAATAAAGGGATGTTCAACTTATTCCAGTGTGAGAGCGCCTCAAAATAAGCGTTTTTTATAACGTTTTCCATTATGGCCAGATTGAACGAAATAATAATTTTTGGGCATTTATCAACCCAAGGCCCAACATTTAGTACGAATAAAAATTACTATATAGTGGTTATTTATTATATGGGGAAACTATTTAAATCTTTTTAAAGTATATTAGAACAATTGAATTTTGACCTTTCAATATCCAATAAAAGGACTTACGCTTGTTAGCTCTCATTCATTAAATGTTTTTAATCATTTTCCATTGAAAATAATACTATGATGCTTCAAATTACAAAACGTTTCATCAAATACCTTTAAATTTTACAAATTTATTTAATTTTCATTGTTTTACATATTTTATAAGTGGTCTTGAACGATGCAACAAATCCCTCCTTTTATATATTTTTTCGGTAAGATTTCAATCTGGCCATCGCCCGTTTCCAATTGATAAACGTCTAAACCTACTGAACTCGGTTAGCTGTCAAAGTTCAGTAGGTTTTGACGTTTAACAATTGCTCTCTCACTTCCAGTGAGAGAGGAGTTAAACATCTCTTTATCTCTGCAGATAGTTTTGAACAGAGCAAACGTTAACTTCGGTTGCACCGGAGCTATAATACACTTCACAGGTGCATTTCTTATAACATAAGAATTAGCTTCTAAAGAAAAAAAGAAGGCGGACAAAACTTCGGACCTATAACTAAAAACTTGACGGCATGGCATCACACTTTTCATTTTATATATTTTATAGGGTCTCCGACGTTTACTTGTGGATGTTACGAACATAGTGGCAAACTGAACAAACCCTGTTCGAGGTATGAAAATAACCATAGGTATAGGTAGGTCTGAAATTTATTATGATTGCTGGAAGAAGTGTTTGTATCTGTCCAAGTGGCATTATTCAGGGCTTCATGAACATCAGGCTCATTACCTAACTGAACCTAACTTTTCGAAAATAGGAAAGAATAGAGTTGACTCTCATCGGACTATCGCCGACTGACTGCATGATAACAAATTTTTTGAATCACATGTGTAAAGAATAAGATCAAAATCAGCAACAGTCTTTCCCAGTGTATATTTTTTCAAAGTTTTTAAAAGCATACGTTTTCTAGAAAAGATTCTCTCAATTTCTTCCTTATTATATATTACACCATAAACATGGTTCTATTATTTCACTCCAGAGTCCATTCGAAGCTCAAGCGTCTGACCAACAACAAATGAATTTAGCATGAATCCATCATTTGCCTCCGGAGTCCAAACAACAAACAACCGATGACCAAATGTAAGCAACAAATCCATCGGTTAAAACTCGTAACAGTCGGCTGCCAAAGTTATAATGTTTTTAATAGGATTTCTTATTTAAATGGTACCAACATAGAATAATAGTCTTCGACTATCATGAAAACCTTCTAGGGTGCTATTTGTAATAGAATTAAATATTATTCCAACTAGAAAATGTATTGTAATCGAAAAATAATAGTACCAAATAAGATTTTTCTTTTTTAAAGTTGAAACCTCAAAAAAAACTGCTCACTGAAAGGAAATTTTGCGACAATGAAGTCTCCCAAATTGCATATATCTCGGCGATATCCGTAATTTGATAGTTCATTTTAAGATTAGCATTATTAAATAGAAGCAATCAATTATCGAATATATGTAGCTTAGGCTTTCAAAATTTATCGATTTGATGTAGAATCGTCATCGGAAGTCAAATATATAATATTATGCTGAAAGCTAGTGAATGCCTTATATTGGATAGTCGAAAAAGTCTTTTCATATTTTGTCAATAGACGTCGTTGCAGTTGGATATCTCCAGTGATACCAACACATTGCGTCATTCCATATAACACGTGGATCAATAAATTCCGGGACTGACGCATAGATGGCGCTGCCAACAAAAGTTCCGTATGAGTTTTCATAAGTACCAAACTTCAAAAGATACCTGTCAAAATTTCATGTCATTCTGATGTTTGGCTCACGAGTTACATTGATTTAAGTGAAGCTTGGCTTGATATTCTCAAAACAATGGATTCGAAACAGTTTCATTTGTTGATTTATCATTACTTTTTGATGAAGAAAAACACAGTGCAAGCTCAGCAATGGCTTGAAAAGTGCTACGGGAAATCTGCTCCGTCAAAAACAACCATTTGTCGGTGGTATGTTGTTTTTAAACGTGGTCGTACAGACACTGAAGATGCTGAACGCTCTGGCCGGCTAAATGAGGCAGTCACATCGGAAACCATCAAACAAGTCCACCAAATCGTTTTTAAAAAACGGAAATTGAAATTGCGTGAAATAGCTGACAGCTTAAAGATATCATACGGCAGTGTGTACACTATTTTGCATGAACATTTGTCTATGAGGAAGCTGTTGTCAAAGTGGGTGCCGCGTTTGCTCACGGCGGATCAAAAGCGACAACGTGTGGTTGATTCTGAGCGCTGTTTGAAGCTGTTTCACCGGAACAGACCTGATTTTTTGCGTCGGTATTCACCGGATGTGGCCCCCAACGACTACTACCTGTTTGCAGACCTCAAAAAAATACTCCAAGTAAAGAGATTCTACTCCAACGAGGAAGTCATCGCCGAAACGAACGCTTATTTCGAGGCCAAAGATAAATCGTTCTATAATAAAGGTATTGAAATGTTAGAGAAGCGCTGGACTGATTGTGTTGCTCTTCAAGGAAACTATGTTGATGAATAAAGTCGAATTTTGCCAAAAAAAAATGTGTTTTTCTTATTTAGTCCCGGGACTTATTGATCCACGTGTTATGTTGGAAAGGG
>JBAWJQ010000699.1:0-74176 GCA_037783105.1 Bactrocera zonata | reverse complement strand
CGCCTTCGTCACTTATACTGTCTACACATACAATTTTGTAGTTTTACGACGGGCTGCTACCCCTAGAAGATCAACAACACAAAGAACGCATCGTCTCCACACAACGCTTAATAAACGGAATACCTGTCTTTCGCATCCATCGCATCCCATCCCACCTCGTCCCATTCAACTTAAGCGGCTTGGAAGGATCTGATGAATGATCTCATGTCGTTTTATGTGGCCAACTAGGCACTTTTATTGCTGCTGTTTCTGTTGCTTGCCGCGGCTGCCGTTGCTATTGCTGTCGTCATTTATACCTCATTCAAGTGCTGGTGTTGTTGTTGTAGTTCTTACTGTTGCAGCTCCAATGGTGTGGGGATCGACGCTTTGTGCTCTGTGATCGCATAAGGGCTACAATTGTACTACGTGTGCGCTCAACCTACTAAATGAGATCAAATGCGATAGCGCCATTCCATATATACGAGTATGTACATGAGTATGTATACGTAAGCAAATGACTACCCATGCCATGGTTCTAGAATGTACTATACGTGGTATGTGTGCATGTAAGTGTGTAGTTATGCGGTGGCCCTTAGAGTGGCGTTGAAGCTGACAATGAGCGGCGGTGATGATGGCGAGCGCCTCGTTTCACGGGTTCCCGCTGTTAATGCTTCATTGCCTGTTGTTATACTCGCATTATAACTATGTGTAGTATTTATTACTGTTGCTGTGGCTGCTGCTGGCAATTGCTTACTTATTTGGTCAGCTCGTTTGTTCGGTGGCTCCTTTGCTCATTTCGGTGGCTCTTGGCTATAATTCAAGCTTGTTGATGAATCCGTTTCTTTCTTTTCGGTTTACTTACGCTTATTCGTTGTGCTTGCAGACAATTAACTCTTAAGCATGGATATATTCATATTACCGTTGGGCTGTTCTGCCATGTGAAGGTGTTAAATTGCTTAAGATTGCTCTAAGGCCCCGTCCTTTGACTTGTTTCCTTATATTTTTGTTTAACTAATAAAAATTTCAAAATTTCAGTAGTTTGAATCGTTCTTAGGCTTTTTGATAATGTATGAAATAATGAGGCTTTGCGGCAGTAACACATTTTATATTATGTACCTTTTCTAGATGCGAGAAAGGTCCGATGACAACCTTTACTCAGAAACTTTCTGTCTGGATTTAAGATAAATTAAAAAAAGCAATAGCTGTCGGTGATTCGGGTCCTGTTTTTGGTGGAATCAAATAGCGCTAGGATGGCGCATACGACCACCCTTCTCCTTCGATGGGTAGTTTAACGACTTCCAGCGTGGTCGAACCTCCGACTTTGGTCATCTGTTGAGGTCAGATTCTCCGAAAACCGCTACTTCAGGCGATAAGTTAACAAGTGACCAGATCTCTTAACGCCAGATCTCTAAATTGGGGAGCTGAGTTCCGGGTGTTTGGGGGTGACTTTTACGTGGCGGGTCCCAAACCCAGCGCACAACCCTATGCAGAGGATGTTTCGCCTCCTCACTTTAGCTCGCCTTCTAACGGATGTTCTTAGGCTACCCAGAGGATACTTGGTCAAAGACCGGAAGTCGTGAGCTGCTTGAGTCATATGTAAAAGAATCGTTTCTGGCCACTCCCATGTGAATGGCGATCAGAGAACTTTCCTCACTTGCGTGAATTTCTACACATGACTCCATTCTCCCCAAGTGGTCTTTCCAACAAAGTGGAGGTCTTCTTCTTCCTCTGCTTTCCCCGGCGGGTACTGCGTTGAATAATCTCAGAGCTGGAGTGTTTTCTTCCACTCGGTCCACATGGCCTAGCCAGCGTAGTCTTCGTACATGCCGCAAATGTGTAAATGGGCATATATCTTCCGCAAAACCTTTTTCTCGAAAACTTTTAACCTCGACTCATCAGATGTTGTCATCGTCCATTCCTCTGACTTATAGGGATTGGTCTTTGGTCGTTGAGAGAGGACTTTAATTCTCAATTACCCATTTAGTCCGAAGTAGCACCTGTTGGTCGCCATATTGTTTTTCTAAACGTGCAAAAGTCTATCGACGGTCAGTAGTTTAAGTCGAATGATGAATACTATGAAGGCCGGTACTACCATTCGGAAAGAACATATTTTTCAGACTGGCTAAGGAAGTTAGAAAGTAGCTGGGTCCAATTTTGCGAGCTAAAAAAATACTGTGGTGAGAAGTTAATTATCTTTTTTTAATTTTTCATTTCCGTTTGTTGGCTGAATAGGCTGATTCAAAGTCACCCGCCGATGATTCCAATAATTGAGGAATAAAATGGTATTCAGTACCAGATTAGGATATTTTAACTTGGTCTCAATATAAAAGAATCGCTGATATATATTATGATATACTATATAAAAAAGATATATTTTTTTTGTATGCCTGCTGCCTCCTTGCTCCCCCGGCTGGTTTCATTTTCACTGATCTTTTCAGTACTTTTTGAATTTTTATTACTTTTACGGTACAACATTTTTGTCGACATTGTCATTGGCGAAATTTATTGTTTGAGGTATTTGAGAACCGCCAAAAATTCCACGACTGTGCACAAAAAACAATAGTGGTGCGCCGCTAAACAAATCGATTGAGCTGACGCAATGCAAACGATTGTCTACCAAAATTCATGCAAATGAAATTAAACATATTAACATATAGCTGTACATATGTATATGCAGAAAAGACAATTCCGATTTTGAGCTGTCGCCGCACACTTTCGACCATGCAGGAATTAAAGTCTTGCACAAACCCTTCTTTCATAATTTTTTTCGTATTTCTTTTCAATGTCGAATAGTGGCGGCAGCTCCATCATTGTCGGTGCGTAAAAGACCCGAAAAATGTTGAATAAAATTCATAACACAAACGAGAATAGTTCACACAAAGACAAAAAACAAAAAGAAGAATGCAAAAAATGCGCCAAAATCAATAAAAAAGGCGAACTGAGTAAGAAGCCTGCCAAAACATGAATGAATCTGTTGAATGGCTTGCGGAGGTATGCTGCTCGTATCCAAATTGGTAACACTCATGCGCAGACATCAACTGCGGCTACCGCAACTGGCGGTGCAATCCTGTCGGACACGCGTTGTCTCCTTCAAGTGGCGATTCACTTCGCCAGACCGCTGCCGACTTGTCTTGTTTGTGGTTGTAGAATTAGTTGTTGTGGTTAGTAAAACATGGTGTAAATTCGCGCTCCAACTTGAATTGAATTGCTCATCGGCAGCGCAGTTATTTTATTTTCTTATGCCCGAAAGTCGTCATGACCGTCGTCGAGGCTTCTGATCCAATTTTTATATGAAAGCATCACAGTTTCACTTCCTTTGGCGCATTTTTACACTTTTTAATTTCATTTTTGGCTCCACACTTTTTTCGGGCTACGTGTGGTATTGTTTGTTATGGGAGAGCGTGTGTATATGTATATGTATAGTTATTGCTGTTTCCACATCCCCGACTCGGTCGCGTACCAAAATTATCTGCTTATCTTGTCTTGGCTCGCTTTCTGATCGAAATGCAACTGCTGCTACCTTTCGGTTACTTTTTCACTTTTTCCTTCAGTTTGCTGTAGTTGTTGTTGTTGTCGTTGTCGCCTGTTTTTATTTCGTAGTTATTTAAATTTATACGCTTTACGTGACACTTGTTAGCAGCTGAGTGGCACCAAAGCTACAAACCAAGCCAGCCAAAAAAACGAAAAGCAACAACAGCAAGAACACGTCTTCAGCCTCACGGTTGTTGCGTTGATCGTCGTGGTTTTCGCGCTTGTCATTGCATTCACTTTATGATCTTCGAATGCACATATAATTTAATACACATAGCCGACATTGCATTTGTATGTTGCCGTTGCTATGTAAGTTATGCTCTGTAGCACTTTGATGATTTTATGCAAATTTTGTTGATATTTTTGTGACATTTATGTGCTCGCTATGCCTCTACTCCCTTCTGTGAAGATTTCGTAAATCTGTTTGTTAATGCAACAACGCACCTTTAACATTGTAGCAGTTAATGGTATTTAGTAGATAATGATTTTTTTCGCTTTTTTAACGAAATTTTCAATAATATCTCGATGTAGACTTTTATATGTTTTATCAAAAATTAATTAAAAAAACATAACAGTAATTGAGTTTTATGAAAATTGGATGGCCTATATAAAACTAAGAAACAGCTATAAGGACAAGATATACAAGGTAAATTCCAAGGTAAACAGGACTTTTTGAATCTAGCGCCCCGTGGTAGCACCATCTATATTTCGACCAGTGCGTTAGAAACTGCTATTTCTATCGATTGTCCAGTGAGTATTTCATGACGTTTCATCTATTGAAAGTGAATTTATTGCGTTTTAAGTGTCAGGCCATTACATACAGGTCACATTTGCATTCTTGAACCACTCAGCTACCAACATCGATGTATGTTTTGGGTCGTGATATATTGTTCATAAACCATCTCAGCGGCATGTTTTCTTCAGCATATGTATGCTGCACGTTTTGAAAAATATATCTGTAATCGATTATTGTGTCCATTATTCAAAATAAACGAGCAACGCCTTGTCAGGAGAATATCGCCACACCACACCACTTCCATGTTTAATTGTTTTTGTGGTGTATCTATAATCAAAAGTTTTACCTTTAAGCCGGCGGACAGTTCCTTTTAACAATTTAACTTAGTTACATCACGGATAAGCTATTTCGCCACTTCTTGCTCAGGTTGGCAGCAAAACTTCCATGTTGAGCAAGAAGAATTTTTCTGGCTTTACACCCCGGTACTGTAAATTAGCGTTTACTAATCGACGCCGAATTGTCGCAAGGTAATATTTAGTGCTAACATAGTGTTCAAAGAAATATGTGTACGCTACAAATTAGGATAGAAAACTGTAATTTGGTTCAAGGGATTGTTGGGTGACCTTTACTATACTACTATCTCAGTAACAACTTCATCAATTTCAACCAAAACCAAATGGTATGCTTGGATAAAAAATTTTGAAAAAGTGAGCGTGACCCCGCCATATCTCTTAAACTACTGAGGTTATCACAACCCAATGCGCTCAGAGCAATTTTATATATGAAGTCCTACTAACAGTGTGAAAATGGATGAAATCGGAAGATAACCCCGCACTCTTCCCATATAACGGTATTATTAAAAACTACTAAAAGCGCAATAAATCAATTACGCCGGAGACATTAAATTTTAGCCCCGAGGTATGTAAAGGCTTCATAAGGGCCGCTGTGAAAATTAGACATTAGGTGTTTCACCGCTCACTTTGTGGTGAAATCACATAGGTCGGAACCCGACCTACTGGTTTCGACTAAATTTAGTACGTAGCATTCTTCTCACATTCCTATGTGACAGTGTGAAAACGAGCGAAATCGGACTACAACCACGCCCTACTTCCCATATCGCACAATTTGAAATTCTACTCTCACTTTCCAGTATACAAATCAAATTGTAATCAAAATAACGGGATAAGACTTTGTATGGATATTGCGTATGCCACTTTATGACCAAAAATTGTCAAAATCGAACCAAAAATGTTCAAGCCCTTTTATACCGGATATGTGGACCTTAATATCTAAATTAGCTTTTGGCAGAAAATATTGGTCAATGAGTGAGATATACAATTGTAATTCAGACAGAATACTTTCATGACAATAGTTACTCTGCCTATTAAAATGGGTTGAATCGGGTCAATAGCCCACTCTGAGCCCTCATATAGCTAATAAAAAATTTTCGAACTTCCAGCTGACTTTATACTGGATATATCTGTAAATATTTGAGTTATCTCAATGAAAATTAAAGAATATGCTTTACTCATAACAGTATATCTTTGCGCCTAATATAGATACAATTGGGCGAAAATTTAATCTAGCCCCATATATCTATTGCCAGGATTTTCGAGCTTCCGGCATGTTATTTCAGCCTCCTCAATGAATAAATGTGATGCGGACAACCTAAACACGCATTTCTTTACTTAAATCACTAAGGTTCCTCTCTGTTTATGTATTTATCACTTTAATTTTTATACGCCTTATGGTTTCCTTAGTCTGATTCTTTTCCTCGTCTGCAGCATACATGTGTGGGTATCATTCTATCAACCGTATTTGGTTACTGCTGCCTTATTAACACATCAGTAAACTTTCAACATCAGCTGCCACCAATCACGCTTACCAATATGCTCGCCAGCATATAGTATACGGTCGCCCAAGTGCCAGGTTTTATCTAAAATGGCAACAATGTTGGCAGTTGGTCAGGCTTCTTTCCGCCGCGATTAGATTTCACACGCGGCCCTTTTCGTTTAGTCGTCCGCCTTCGTTAATTTCCAGCTCATTGCTTGCGTGCGACTGGCGCTCGAATGAGCATTTTTTTCCAGATTTAAAATCACTTAATATCAACCACTTGCGGTGGCGTTGATGGTGTAGGTATTGGTGTTGATGACGAAGGTGATAGTAATGGTGATGGTTCTTTCACATATGGCGCCACTTGAAACGCTTCTTAGTTAAGCGTTGTTGAGTGGCGTTGAGCGGTGTTAAATGACAAGTTCAAATCGATGACGCGCGCAAAGTTGTATAGGGTTGCCAAATATGTTGTTGGGTATGTAGGTATAATAAGTTAAATGAGTTCTTAACAGAAGCGCTTATTGCGGAGTAAAATTCAAAATTAAAGAAAAAAGTTATTCATCATCTGAAGTAATTACATTATCTCATCTTAATGGTAATTTGTGGATTACTCTCTAAAAGAACTGCGCCGGCTTGTGGCTTAAGAATCAATCAACCAAATATCTTACTAGGCTGTACTAATGTGTAGCATATTTCAGTGAGAGTGTTCTGCACAAATCGAAGTCATAAGGAGCTAGAGGCTATTCGGTGGCTGGGGTTTTCGATAACCGCTCGTTTCAATTTGAACAGCTGTTGTCGGTAGTGTTCCACGTTAATGCTTTCTCCGGGTTTGGAAGCTCATAACACAACACGCCCTTCTCCTTCCAACAAATACCGACCATTACCTTGGCGTCATGGATATTCGGCATTGCCGATGACTTGGCCAGCTAGTTAGGTCTCTCATATGATTTTTTACATTTAGAGTTTTCGAAATGGATCCAAGTTCCATGACCAGTCACTATCCGTTGCAAAAACAACTTGCTTCTTCAAAAAGCATTTTTCACATGAAAAATCCTTTTTCAACATATCTTCGATGCTTTTTAAATGTTTTTAAATGGCTACTGGAGTGACTTCCAATGATTCTGCAATCTTCCTTTGCGTTTAGGAATAACCATCATAGAGCAATCCTTCTAGTTCTTCATTTCCAAACTTCAGCCGTGGACGATATTCGTTTTTCAAACAAAAGCCACCAATTTTATATCGGTTGGCAACCCTTATGTCGTCCGCGTGCAATGGCCAATCAATCCTTCAGATCGATGGAAATTTAATGAGAGAAACCTTACAAGCTCGCCAGTGCATCAGCTGCGATAGAACCAACGCCATTTTGTCCAACAACACATAAAGAACGTCTGCAAGCCGTATATGCATATTCATATACTATACATACATATACGTCTATAACGACGTTATGCAAATGCTGGAAACCTGCTGTGCAGTGGTTTGTGGTCACATCATTTGCGCCATCTTTGCTTTGGCAGTTTTACTTTTTTTCTTTGCAATTTTCTCAGACAACCAAAAATACCACCAGCAGGCACTGACGCATGCGCTTTGCCTGAGACTTCGACAAATCCACCAAGCAAGTTGCTAACCGACCAACTGCTCCATCACTTTTGCTGAGCTGAGCAGCCAAGTGTCGCGCACGAAGCGTTGCATAGATGGAATTCTTAAGATTACCAAGGTATAGCGATCCATTCAAAAACAGAGGACAAATACACTTTTACTTAATCACTGTGATGAAAATATTCGTCGGTTCTGACGCTGACTAAGGTATGCATGCATGAGCATGTGGGAGTTCAATTTGACTATATAAATATATATACATATATATGTAAGTATTTGTTTGTGTGAATATTTTTGCGCCTGTTGCGTATGAATGACTTATTCCATTGCTTAATCATCGCTCGAGCCATCGCCCTGCAAACTTTCGTGAACTCAACGAATGAACCACCAAAAGGACCTCAACTCGCAACTCAACAGATTTTTATATCTTCCTCTCATGTATGTGCAAATGTATGCTCGTTTGTTCACGGTGGTAGCTGTATTGTGGCATTCCTCTTGCCACTTGATGCAAGGTTATGCTCTGCGTTTGATTGAACTTCTCAATGAAATATGCAAAAATTTCGATTTATTTCCTTTTATTTGCGCTCTTTGTCTGATTGCGCAATTTTTTGTGCTTTTAATCAGTTGCTGTCCCGGCGCGACATATACATATGTACGCATACATATACTATATATTTGTCTACATACACATATTTCACTTGTTCGGGTATGCCAATCGGGCAGGCGTCATATTACTGGGATTACCAAGCTCCTATGGCGGCTTCAGTACATATTCACTTACATACTCTACAGACATACTAAATTTTGCAAGCCAACAGCTCAAATATCCTGCTGGTGGGTAAAAAAATCGAAGAAATTGAATAATTTTCTTTGTTGTCCAGTTTCTATGGCCACTAACCACTATCCGCTAGCTACTATCATTTTTTTGTTATTCATTCATTTGCAATGCCTCGCAGTCGGTTCACTCCGTTTGAGGCAATTTTTATTTTCTTTTTTTGCATTTGTCATGAGTATTCCTGGCGGCGGTATGCAATTTATCGGATGCTGGTAAGTCACGATTTCGTTGCTTCATGAATACATCGTTTGGCAAAAATTTGAGTTGTACTTATGTATGTAGGCACTACATATGTATGTAAAAGTAAATAATCGCATGTCTATAGTGCATTTATGCGCATATGAGTTTGATTTGTTGGATCATGTACTATTTTATGTGTTTCGTACTCGTTTTATGCAGGTACTTTTGATTTCATTCTAGTAGTCGTCTCAGCAATTAGTGCGTATAAAATTATCGTATAACGAATTGCAGGTTTATTCGATATGCTTCTATATATAAACTTAAACGGTAAAACTAAGTTTTAATCTATGGCCTTGACAGCCACTATTTTCATTAATGTCTATTGAAAATGCTTTTTATATAAACCCTGCAGAGTTTCGAAATAAAGCAGATTGGAAGTATGGGAACCAAACATTTATACATTCATAATTTTGAGGGATCAAAGCCGGGGTAATACCTTCATGTTTTACGAGGTGTGTTCAAAAAGCATCGCGAATCGTAACTGACAGTTTTCTTCGACTGCAGGGGCGTGGTGCATCATGAGTTCTTGCCACAGGGAAGAACGGTCAAAAAGGAATATTACCTGCAAGTTATGCGCAATTTGCGCGCAGCAATCCGCCAGAAACGCCCGGATTTGTGGAAGAACAAAAATTGGCTTTTGCACCACGAACGCCCCTGCTCACACACATCGTTGCTTGTGCGCGACTTTTTGGCCAAAAACAACACACTAATGATGCCGCAGCCACCGTATTCCCCAGATCTGGCCCCGTGTGACTTTTTCTTGTTCCCTAAACTGAAGAGGCCCATGAAAGGACGACGTTGCGCTTCTCTTGACGAGATAAAGACGGCATCGAAGGAGGAGCTGAAGAAGATAAAAAAAATGATTTTTTGAAGTGCTTCGAAGATTGGAAAAACCGTTGGCACAAGTGTATAATATCTCATGGGGACTACTTTGAAAGGGACAAAATAGATATTCATGAATAAATAAATAATTTTTGAAAAAACACAAAATTGGCGATACTTTTTGAACACACCTCGTATATTGAAATAGTTAAGATTATTACGTTTGGATAGTAAGCGAAGTTGTTGTTCAATTTCACAGTGTGATACAGAGTGATGCATATTGCAGTTCTTTACTTAAAAAAAAATATCAAAACTACGAACTTAATGGGGAATGTTTATTATCATTCGAAAGAACATTTTTTTTCAAGACTATCTCTTTTAAAATGCCGCAGCTTCATACGTCTTAGATAATCCATCCGTTGAGTCCAATTTTCGATGACTTGTTCAAGCATTTCGACTGTTAACAGGCGAATGAGAAGCATCATGTTTTGCTCCAAGGCCTGAATCGCATAGACTAGACTTTACCTATCCGCACAGGAAAAAGTCTAACAGCGCGACATCACTCGATCGTGAAATTATCTGCTCACCGAAATATTCTCTCAATAAAACCATTGACTGACGCAATGTATGGGAACTGGCGCCGTCTTGTCGAAACCAAATATCGCCGAGATCTCGAGCTTCAATTTCAGTCCTCAAATAGTCGATTATCATGGTCGGGATAATGGTCGCCATTTACGGTTACGTTCTCATTGGCATCATTTTTGAAGAAATATAGACCGATAATTCCACCGGCCCACAAACCAAACCAAACCGTTGTTTTTTTCTGCACGAAATTTCAGCTTTTTAATTTATGCAGATTGCTCTTCGTCCTAACTTCTGCAATTATATTACTGTTATGAAATTTAGTAGTCCACTTTTTAAAAATTTTCAAACTACAAACTTAACTTTATCTCAATGTACCAAATTATAGTTTTGTTTCTTTATTTGCTTGTCATTGTTATGGAAATTTATAGGTTTTCGATTAAGGCATTTTATGAACCCGTTAGTGGTTTGATTCCGCCAATCTACAATACCGAATTTTGTTATGGTCTTAAGGAACATACCTACATATGTATGTACGAAGCTATAACACTTTGCGGCACAACAGTATATATATATTGTGAAGTTGATCCAAATTCGATTTGGATTCCTTAATTGAAAAAGGAGTTTTTAAGAAACCTTGTTGCAAATTAAGCGTGTGGTATTTGAAGAGATATTAATGACAGTGCAAAACTGGCCATATTCTTCGTCTCGATAGATATCGAGCTTTTGAGATTAGAACATCCGTTTTTTGTGACACCGTATTTTAGTCGACTTTCGTTAGACATTCGTATAAATCTCTCGGTTTTTTTATTACCTTTTATACTGACTTTGCTAAGTAATCCCTCAATGCTAATTTCTTATAATGGTCTGACTTACTAGCGCTTGTCTATCCCGTAGTACTCGTATTAAGAACTTTTTTCGAGACAACAAAATGTACTATTTGACCCGTATAAAATGATAATTTAGTTTAAAGCTGTACGAGAGGATATTTACCCAAAATTTCTATGTAGTAAAGTTGAACATAAGTATTTTAATAAGATTCGCGTATTTCCCAGTTCATTAGCACTTACTGATATTAGCCATTTTATTGCGGAACAGTTTATGTGACCTGTGTCAAATTGACGTAATTCTACAAATACATATATTACAGTAGTCATGCCTATCTCAATAGCTAATGTAAATCAAAGTTCATTGCTTGCATAACTGTATAGTAACCGATTTATCTCAATGAGCTATCTACGCAGGTAATGCCAAGGTTTGCGCACAGGAAGCAAATTTATATGCCTCATATATTGGCGCAGAAATAAATATTTCCTGTATAGTCTGTACATCTATATATTATATAGCAGACATCTAAATGTATGTTTGTTTGTATTCAATTATTGTTGCATTGTATGTGCAGAAAAATTAATTGGTATTATTAAAACGCACCATTACCATATCTTTGTAACCATAAATGTACATATGTATGTATTAACAACAAACATATGCATAAAGTAATCAATGAAATGGGTACCATAGAAGTCTACATATGTAGATATATTTATTTTTATTATCTGCCATTACTGTTACAAAGCATCTTGGTCATAACTGCCGGCGTCGCGAATCTGGCTAACGATTGTTTGGTGATATCGGAAAAACATATCTGACGTAATTACTATTGGCAATTGTATTACAATTCGCAAATAAATGCTAGTATACAAAATATGTATAAAGGCAATACTTGCTTAGAGAATTTGTTTTTCAAAACTGAATTAGGGTGATTGTTTTAATTTATAAAAAAAATTATAGAACATGAAATATTATTAGCTAGAAATATATATTAAAAAAACTTTTGGTTCCTTACGATGGAGTGGGCATGTGGATTTAACGCTGTCCAAAGCCACGAAGGCACTCATGATATGCAAATGCCTAGCTGGCAGATTCTGGGGCTGCGAGCCTGGTATCATAAGATGGATGTTTACCATGATCGTAAGTCCTATTGACACCTATGGAGCGGTTGCTTGGGCATCTAATGCAATGCAATCCTTGGTAGGCCTTCAACTAACGAAGCTGCATCGGCTCGTTTGTGTCTGCGCTTCAGCGCCAATGTGTACTTGCCCCATTGCAGCACTTAAAGACATGCTGGAGCTCACACCGCTGCATCTAGTGTTTAAACAGGTAGCGAAACATACCATGCTACTAATGGCACCAGAGAGTTTCGGCTACATGGAAGATAATGTCGATCTCAACAGATGAAGGCCCTTGGGGTAAACACACAACTGGCCCTTCTTCCAAGAGACGGCGTTAGAATGAGGATTAATTTTACAAAGAACTTTAGAGTTATTCTTGGCAATAAGGCGGAGTGGAATGACTCCACGCTCGACATATTGCTAGGGGGCAGCACTCTCCAGAGTTAAACTGACGGCTAGAAAAAAACGGAAGACATTGGAGCAGGCATTGCGGGACCGCATACCAAACTATCCCTACCAATGGGATGTTGTCCGAGCCTCTTTCAAGCAGAAGTCTTTGCTATAAGTCAGTGCACAGAAATCAATCTCCACCGCAACTATCGAAACCAGCGTTCGCCATACTCAAGGGCAGTCAAGCGGCACTAAAGGCGATCTCAGCGTATGAGGTGAAATAGCTTTCAGTGGAGGATTATATAGAAAGGCTGAACCGGCTATCAGTGTGCTACCGGGTACCACTAATCTGGATGCCCGGATATAAAGCGGTAGCCGGCATTGAGCTGGCTGACGAACTAGCCTGCTCTGCGGCAGCGTCCAGAATGATGGGCCCAGAACCATGCGTTGCAGTGGGAGAAGAGAGTGGGAAAGAACAGCATTGACAGCAGGCAGCAGGAATGCGCCATGCCAAGCTACTTCTGGGAGGGTACAACTTGACAATGTTTAATGAAATAATCAACCTTCGCCGAGACAAATTTCTCCTTTTTGGAGCACTGCAGGCCCCTGAAGCACTGTTCTGCGACAAGGAATAGGAACACCCAGTATGTACATTTGATTTTGGATGTCCTAGCAGGCTAAAAGCCCTAGGATTCATCTACGTAAACAGGGATCACATCACCTGAGTCAAGCCGAGCAGGTTCCTGGAATTGTTCAGGATGCTGGACCTTGGTGACCATGTGTGATATAGGGGAGGGCACAATAGAGCGTAGGTCCCATTGCAAGAGCTCAAGCTTTAGCATCTATTTACCATCGTACTATTTGAAAAATGTTTGGAGAAAGACAAATTTAAAGTTGTTTGTGCTAAAGCTGACACGCTTCGCTACTACAGCATATATATGGTTTTTGAAATCCAAAAGACCGAAAGAAATTTAGATTTCTCTAAAATCCTCTAAAGTCTTATTACTTTTTCAAGAACCGTACATACCTTTAAGATTAATTGAATAATTAAAGATTTTTCGACGTTCAAGATTTCAATCTTGATAAAATGGCGGAGTTTTTTAAAAAGGATTCAACGCGCCAAATATCGATTTTTGAACAGATCAAAACATTGACATGTCATTGTATAGAGTACTGTTTTCAGAATATGTAGAAAAAATTGTATAGTGATCGAACCACCAAGTAATCTCCCAATCAAATTAGAAAAATGTAGTTTTCGAAACAAAACGTTTAAAGATAAATTTGTATATATTTTTTTATTTCGATACTAGTTAGTTGTGCCCCTTAAAAAGCCTATGTTATTAATAACCTACAATATTACAAAAAAATAAATTATAATAAATAAAATAAATTCGTTAACAAAAATAATCACCCTAATACATTTCAAACGTCAGTTGCCTATATGTAAAATCGGTATTTGATTGCTGTAGAGGCGTGCCATACGCAATTGAAAATAGATCACCAACAATAATAAGGCGAGTATCCGAGGAGTATACCAATATGCTACTGCAAGTGCTACTTACATACGTATATCAGACAATTACTGAACTCCAAGCCGTCTGTGGCAGTAGAGCAATTGACGTAATGTGTTCGACGATGCTGCCAACTCAATAGGTGCACTCTAAGAGCACTCTGCATTGCCGGTACATTTGCGCTTATGCTCGTATTCATGCCAGTTTTGCTACCTGTTGGCGATTTATTTGCGTACACACACATATTTTGTACATAAATGTTACACAGATTACATGGTGCCCACAATTGGCCACTGGATTGCAGTTGATAATATCATCAAAATTGTCTATGATAGACAGGCTGGCATATATTTGCGTTTGTGGCGTTAATTACGTCTACACTGTTCATATGATGGTGCTCATATTGTACACGTAGACTTGCTGGGGTTTGAATTGGAAGTGAGATTTTTTGATAGATTTGTTTTTGTTTCTTTAATTGTTTTTTTTTTTTTGAAACGATATATAACTATATTGACTTTGAATATGTATGTATGTGTCATACTACTTATACTAATAAAAAAAAACTAATTAAATTTATAAAAAATTTCACTTTACACGTTCAGCCGTTGGTATATTTCACTAAATTTATTGCAATATTGAAATGACATCACAAAATCACTTACGTTCAAATATTTATATACACTCATATGATTGATAAAAAAATATAATAAAATACTACTGAAAGTTAGCAGCACTGCTTACCTACGACAGCGTGTACGCCAGCAAACGTAACTACTATGCGTACGTTATATCGTATATCAATTTACCGTGCCCACCTCAATTGTTATGACAGCCTATCGCGTAGACATAGACGTAGTAGCCGTAGCAGCCGTGAAGCCAGTGGCTATGATATCGACATGTTATCAATTTGACGGTAGTTGAATGTACGGATTTGCGTTAATAACGATAGATGTGCCCCTAACTTAGCCCAGCATAGAAATTTATGGACTACTTGTAGGCCTGTTTCACATGAGTTTGAGACTATCCATGGTTTTAGTGTTTCCTCAGTATTTTACTTACAATTAGCTGTTACAAAATTAAATTTATGTAGGACTAGCTAATATCAATATGATAAATTACACATTAGAATCACAACAATAGGTATAAACCTTTACAAAAAAAATCATATTAAAATGTATTAACGGGTGTAGCCGCTCAATTAAATCAGCTCCATCAGTTTATCATTAAACGCGTTCTCAAAACTACATTTCTAAAATATACTTGATTCTTTAGGTTTCGTAAATATTTTGATTTCCCGTCAGATCACAAATAATCCCACTTGAACAGCTAAAGATGCTCAGAACTTCTTGGGAAAGATCAAAAATTCCTTTGTTCGTTAAAAATATGGCAACCGATATGATTCAACCTTAGTCGAAAGCTGGACACTGAAGAAGAAACTTTCTAGACTTTAGATGTTTCCATCTAATTGCCTCGTTTCAACTTTGATAAGTTGCAACCTCCAAAAGTTTAGCCTCAGCACGGTAGTGGGTAGAGTTCATTTATGACATCTATCATTACGGCGATGTAGGCCTTGCTAAGAATTAACAATTAGTGTTTGCTGACGAACGCTTGCTGAGCTCGCGTGAATGCACGAAGACTAGGGAAGCTCTGGTCGCTCCAATTCTAATGACACTCGAATAAGGATGCTTTTTCTTGCAAGCTCATCCTTTTTACAATTTCCGACAATAACACTGTGGCCAGGCTTCTACATATACAAGTTTAATCTGGAAGTATATTGACGATTATGCCAGAGTTCGACGAGCTTTGAGCACACTGTTAGCGAACTCAAGGTCTGTATAGCAGCTCTGCTAACGGAGTTGATGCATACATGTACTTTCCTAAAAGAAGACGCATTTCATTGAAGTACATCTCCTGCTACCTTAAAAGCTTCCGCTTCTGCTAGAAAGACACTGCAATAGTCAGGGATGTTTGAGGCTCTTAATTGAGAGCTCCCGATAAAATACTTCCCCTTCAACCTTGAATTCGATCCATCTGTGAATCTACTAACTACGTCTCTTCTCCAGCGTACACTCGGAGGCAAATGATTCGATCACAATCAAAATTTGTCTGAATATTCAATTCAATTTTTTTAAGCACTACAATTCAGCTCATTTTTGATATTTCTCACCCTTGAGTCATTTTATGGACAATATCTTCCAGTGAGAACTTGTTTTCAGGTTTTATCCACGAATAATACCAGAATCACTACAAAAGTGGCAAGTCTATATTTTACCGCCTTCTTTTATTTATTGCCTTAAATCAACTTTTTTTAAGCTGTCACATACATCCCTAAAATTATCGGTATTTTATATGTTTATTTCATATAAGAGTGACTCGTTAAATTTATTTAATAAGATGACTATGATTCCCAGAGAGATTGAGAAATTCTGTCCCTCTCGTTTACGTTAAGTTTTGAACAGTAACTTTGTTTAATACTATGAAATGATCAATGTTGAGTTTTGCAAAGAAATTTGGAAGAAACAACAACGTATCAGCAAAGAAGGGCTAAGGTTGGGTTTAACCTAACATTTCATATTTCTGCAACTTGTAAGAATTAAAGCAAGAGAATTATCCTTAGATACATAAGGCAAGTTCTAGAAAGTATTATGGTGTCTAAGGGAAGTATTGACCGGAACCGGATGAACCCATTTTTAATGCACAGATATACTATTGCCAGGAAAAGATTCCTTCGAAATTTTAACTATATATATTTCACCTTTACCGATATTTTCGGTAAAAAGTCAACTAAAAGTTCTGGGATTTACATATACATTACCCAGTGGCTTCAACAGTTTTGGTTCGATTTGAATAATTTTTGGTCATAAAATGATAACATTATTTTAGCAAAGTCTTGTCCCGTCATATTAATTGACGACTTATAGACAGACAGTCACTTGAATATCAACTTATCTCGTCATCCTAATATACGTACATATATGTTGATCTAAATTAGCACTTTTAATATTTTAACTCTTTCCAGTGTGTAAAATATATTTATGATTTTTTATGACTAACTTATAGTATATTCGCAAACGCAGTGCTAGATGTTATACCGCTCCGGCTTTATGCCTGAGTTTGATGGCATTATTAAGTCATCGAGGCTAGAGTAAAAATAATTCGCATTGATCAATCTGCATATAGTACATATGCCGGCAAATATTTATACATACATACATACATATAGCATTGCTATAACTAGCAACAACTATTGTTAAACCACAAAGAAATTGAATCAAACAGCTGACGTGTATAAGTATAATTATCAATCGTTGCAGGAGAATATCTCCATAGCAGAAGGAGGCTTTGAATTTGTGTGCCTTGCGTATCGTTTGCTAAGCTAGCAAAAGCAAAGATGCATTTGTTGTAGACGTAATTGCACACATACAAATACATATACTATGTATATGAAATGTAATAGAGTATTGCATAAGTTCTTATTACGTTTGCATTGTGAAGTTATTTTGTTTATGGGGGATTTCCTTGATTTGTTCACTTTTTTTTTAATATATATATGTATGTAAATGTATATATTTGCTCTTTATTTCCTACAAAGATTATTGCGCTGTTTATGATTGATAAAACAAGTTTTTGAATTTGGTAGGTTATGTTAGGTTAGGTAAATGGACAAGGGACACTTGTTCGTTGTCATTCAATCAGAATTCGTCAAACAGACCGTCGTATATGCAAAGCGCCTAGATCTAGCTAAAAATGTATTTAGCTGGTCAATATTTACTCCAGTCAATTCGCCTGATTTATAGAACTAAAGATGGTTTGAACCTTAGCCTTAGTTCAGATATTTCAATCTCATCTTTCCCCTGCACAAATCAAGTTCTCTAAAATCTTTAGCTTCATCACGTGAGTGCCAATGGGATAGCGTCCAGTCAGACTAATTTAATAGGGAATTAGCTTGATGATACTGCTAGTGAGGTCATACAATCCTTAATAACTTTCACTTCTGATTAAAAGACGCTGCAGTGTTGCAGTTTGAAACAAGAGTTGACTGGGACTCGGAGGTATGTGCACGGAAAATATTCCACTAGGAATGGAAGCCAGGGCGCAGCGGTTCAAGTTATCAGGAATACAATCGAAGCTCGAGACGATCTCCGAATGTCCCACCCAGGAACCCTTAATATGTCCGCCTTTTCGGAGTCTGATAACAACTTTGCAGCATTGCGTTTGCCGAATATGTCGACGGTTGCTATATGTACAATGGCATTAAGTGCCATCGTTGGTGTTCTACGTAGTGCACCGCTGATGTCCATAAGAGCCGCTGCTTGAAAACGTTCCAGCTATTCTTTTGTTGCTGTATTTTTTTTTTTTTTTTTGCAAAATTTGAACCCTTCTTCATAGTATTGCCCATCTTAATCTGTGATATTATCATAACTTTCTGTCAATTTGTGGATTCTAACTCAGAATAATGGAAATTTGATTCATCGCGTCGGGAATATTCGGCTTTGTCGTTGAATTTGTTTGTTGCTGTTATAAGTTTGTCACTTTAGGGTTGTCGTCCTTTGGCTTCCCAGCCAAAATCTTATCATATCTTTGGCAAATCACTTAATATATACATTTGTTGTTCCACTTGTCACAATATTTCTGACAGAAAGCTTGTATGGGAAATTAAATTGTTTTATCAGTTTATGCCAAAGGCATCAGTTAATTATCCCATGTTGGGATGTTTTCATTATAGTCTTGGCGAAATTATCGCCTCTTATGCTATCAGAAAGAGCTGAGAGGCTCATAAAATTCGAAAACTCCCAAAAGGTCGAGATCTGTTTCAGGCTCATGAAAGCTCGATAATAATTGATGTGTACATAATCGATAAAAACCCATGACGGCATATAATAAGTTAATTCATAATCTATCACTTTCGATTTTTAACCTCCAGAAAACTATTTTAAAATAATTTAAAAAGAAATGTGTACTTGGAAAAAACATAACCTTAATATTTTTCTTTCACACTTCCAAATTCATTCAATAAAAATGAAGGCTTCATAATTTCAGCATATCCTCAATAACAAACGCGTCGAGTATTCTTCAAAACAAAGGATAAAAATGTAAGGAACAATGCGAATTCCAAAAGACTAAAGAGGAATATTTCAAAAATCTAGCGAGGCTTATTGGCTGCATTATATGTATGTATGTATGTGTATACACTTGCAGACGCTTACATAGCCGCCAGTCTGTTGAGGCATTGATCATTTGTCAGCCAGCCCAAATGTCTGCGTCTCATAAAACATCGCCGTAGGTCTTCTAAGCGAAGATCTCAATTATATTTTAATAAACTGAAATGTCATGATTTCTTTCCTTCATACCAATATAACAACATACATACGTACGTACCTTCTCGTTTTCATTTGATTGTCATATCGCATTTATACTTTTGTTAATTTCTTTTTTGACATTTCTTCCACATATTTGCTTTCATTTGCTTGTTGTTGCTCTTGCGCTTCAACTGTCAGCTCGGGTGCGTTGATCCATTGCATATATCCTACTTATCCTCAACCAGCCGGTCGATCAGTGTCCGAGTAGCTGTTGCCGACGCCGCCGCTGGCACTACATCCATATATATATTAGGTTGTGCTTTTGTTTTTGTGATCTTATAACCTTTTCGAACGGCCGCTCGGCATGTCAACTCTTCTCTTCCCTACATTGCCGCTGTTAGCACTGCTTGGCTGTTTGTTGGACCCCGGAATTATGAATTGGCATGTTTTACATGTGCGGGAGGTCTCAAATTTTTCAACGTCTGCCTCGACGCTGTTACTGGCGTTTGTTGTTGTTGCAATTTTTATTGTAATCCATTTATCAAAGAATCGTTTTCATCACAGCGCCAGTATCCTGGCATTACCTGTTCATAAGCACGGCTCGTTGGTTTATTATTTTTGTTAATTTTGTTGTGTTTTCCTTTTTGTTTTCAATGTGATTTTATTTCATACCTCAATTGTGTCTGGAATTTGAACCTGTCGCATTGCCTTAAATGCTGTGAAATCGTACACTTAAAACAAAAAATAAAAAACAATGAAGGGCAGCGTATTAATGATTAACGAAACGAACATGCAGACACATAAACACACACACACTCAAGTATATATCCATATTAAAAAAAAGAAATGAAAGCGAAAATAAATATCATTGGAAATAAATACCAATCACTCAACTTACTTACCATCTTCTCCTTCTCATTCCTTCCTTGCTACCTCCATTTCATAATCAGAGATGTGTTCAAATGCCACCGAAGAAGGTTGTGGTCCGATCGCGCAACGTACTCGTCATGTGACAGTGTGAGGTCCTCTAATTGGTCTGCAAAGGCAGCAGCATAATGTTGGATATGTAGTTGTAGGTATGAGTAATCAACAAAGAAGTGTGGGATCATCATATGAAAATGGTCAAAAGTGTAAATTGTTCTGCCCACAAATTTAGAGTTGGCAATGCATATTGGTAGAATTTTCGATTTTCATTTATGGGTTGGCATCAGTATTGATTTGTTTAAACTTTCCTTAAACCACATGAAGGACTTGAAAGCATATATTATCCAAGTTCCTTAAAGCAATTCGTTTCCTTTCGAAACTCTGTCATCATCCGTGACTATGCAAAATGGGACATAATACATTACCGACACCTGAGCAAGTCGTTGATAAAACTACGAGAAAACAAGAAAAAATTTTGAATTTGGCTGCACCGAAGCTTCAAGACCTTTCTCAGGTGCACTACCCATTTCAAATATATATATAACTAAACCTGAAAACGTAACCGAACAATGGTCACTTTGAAGGGTGGATATATGCTTTAGTAGTGCGATCGGAATTATTTATTTGGAGTTTGTTCCGTTGCCTTTCACTGCATTGAGGAATCTTCTCTTGGCATATCCTTCTCTGCTAACATACCTGCGAGGAGTTTATGGGCAGTACGAAGCCATTGGAGAAGAGATGCAGTGAGATTTTTCATGGATGGATCGAACCTAAAACAGATGGTAAGAGGTCGGGAGCTCTCCATCAACTCCAAATTCAGGCCATCAGACTACTGTAGCGTTCTTTTTAGCGGATGTGGCTACTATCAAGATAGCGGTAGATATACTGCTCCGAAGTGCAGCCTCCTTCAGTTAGTGTGTACATTCACTCCGATGACCGAACGATTATACAGGCTTTGAGCTTGCGAACTGTATTCGCATTAACTTCAAACTTTTCCATATTAGACTTGTACTGGTGCCTGGTCACAGCGGTATCGCCGAAAACTTCAAGGCCGATGATCTTGATAGGCAGGGCACTCATACTCCAATTTCATTCGAAGAGAAGCGATCTAGTCTTGCGTTTAAATGTAAGAGGTCCTCCAAACAACTTGTAGCTAGTAAAGTTAATCTCTCTCTCAACTGTAGGTGTCTTGATCGGACAATGTCTATTAGGTACAAACGCAGTGCGACTAAATATTTTGACGGACGATCTTTGCCAAAGCTGTGAGGGAGGAAGGCGAGGTGGAAGGCGATCATCTTGTCACTTTCTTTTCTATTTCGCCGGCTTTTGAAAGACTGACATGGAAATATCTCGGTAAACACACCTTTAGAGAGCCTAGCGAAGTAGCTAGTTTTGAGTTTGAGCGCCTTAGTGAATTCGATCTATGAGGTTATGCACTTTAAGAAGTTTTTTGGCTATATGTTATAATAGTCCGATATCGGTGGTTTCGACAACTGTGCAGATTCTTGGAGAGAATGAGACGAGTGCAAAATTTCATATTAATATCTCAAAAACTAAGTTACTAGTTCGCGTGTATACAGACAGACAGACGAACATGGCTAAACCAACTCAGTTAGGATCATTTATAATATACTTTATAGGGTCTCCGACGTTCCTTTCCTTTCTTCAATTAAGATAAGCTAAATATCAAATCAGCGCCACCTATCGGTCATTTTTAAAAGTACTCCTGTGGGTTTGAGCGCAATGAGTCGTATAACTTCTAAATATGCCATACAAAACAATAGTCAAATCAAAATTATTCAGACAATATGAATAGTGATGATGCCACTTTGCTGAAACAGTTCGGCGACTTTAAGCCATATGACGTCATTTTTTCTGAGTGTGAGTATGCATTGGTAATGTCGTCTTCAAAATGTTAATCAAAGATGCCGACTGCTTCAAAAATTGCTATGATATTATTATGCATCATATGTGTACATATGCATATATGTGTATGTAATTATATGAGCAATCATAAATGTGTCAGTTGAACAAGAGGAATTTGTATGCCACTATGAAATACCAAAATACTTTTACACAAATTTAAATACATATCTACACACACGAGTAGTATGAGTACAGCACTCTTGATGAATGAGTTGACATTAATCCTCACACTAATCTCTGCCGGCAGCGCATAAAAACACCAAAAGGCTGCACGAATTTGAAAAGAATAAAAAAGTCTACAAAAAGACAAATCTACCAAATGATTTAAAGATATACATGAAAATCTGATATTGATCTTGTTCAATAATCACCCACATAAATACGCACATATGCACATAAGTTTATATGTACATGTGTAAAAGTACCCATGTGAGTATGTGATGAGCGGATTTTATGCCTTTTTGCTGTGTAAGATTGTGTGTCGGTAAAGGCACGGTATTGGCAGCAATGAAAAATTGTTTACAAATGATATTTTTAACATGCATATAAAAGCAGATTGCATTAGAGAGGTTCGATATTACCAAAAACCCAATTCAGTGCACTTTTATAAGTTTGGCACGTGACTCAATTTGGCTTAGGAATCAAAAAAGCTTCCCTAAAGCTCCGGGTAGTACGTAAAACCAAACAAGCAAACTATTTGGAAATTATTTACTTAAAAGTTAAGAAGAAAAAAAATTAAAGAAGACCTATGGAAGGCTGTACAGCACCTACACTAATATTAAAATATCAGATTTTGACCAACTTGAACTGTTTAAAATCAGGTTGGGTGGGAAATCAATAAATGTGGTATATTGAGGGCAGAGAATAGGCTGGGCTTTTATTTATTTCAAAACGTATTTTCAAAAATTTTTTATTTTTATAAAGAAACAATTTTTTGAACAAGATAAAAATAAAGAAGTAAAAGGTAATACTTTCAGTGCATATTAGTTGTATGGGGTGAAGGGAAATTTTTTCTTGATTTCATACATTTGACACACAAAGATGCACCGTCATTGGAATCTGAATTTTATTACCTCAACTCACACATTGGCATAAATGTGGTATAAAGTCACGCCGAATTTCTAAAATCTTTATATTATGTATATTAAATCCACAGACATCTCTCCGAATTTCAGTATATATAGTACATATCTCACTTTTTAACCGATATTTTCGTTAAAAAGTCAACTATAGGTACTAAGGTCGACATATTCGTTACATAGGAGCTGGAACAGTTTTGGTTTGATTTAAATAATATTTTGTCATAAACTGGCATACTTCAAGGACAGTATTCTTGTAGAGTTGTATCTTATAATATTAATTGTTTTTTCTATTGTAACTAAGGGAGAGTAGCAGTTGGATTTAAAATTTTATTAGATGGGAAGTAGGTGGTAGGTGGTTGTAATTTGATTTCGTCCATTTTCACACTGTAAAATAAGAGCATCAGTAGAATGTTACATATCGAGATCGATTGAAATCGGTGGAGTTGGTCCCGAGATATACGATTTTGCCAAAAAGTGACGGTACCATGTCCCTTTAGCGCTATCTCTAAAATTTAATATACCTCTGGGGACTTAACTATTGATTTTTCACGCTTTTAGTAGTTTTTAGGCCGAATTGAGACGGGTAATGGCAGTTGCGGTCTCCTGGTTTGCCAAAGGTAAGACTGCCGAAGTGGTTTATCCTGAATCTTGTAAAAGCTAAACAATGGAGGAGAAAGTGTACGAAAGTTTTCACCTCACCCTCCTCCAAACAAGTGGAGGGGACTGGCTGGGTTATCATCCGATTTTTACACTGTAAGAAGGGGTGCCTATTTACTCTGATCGAATTTGGTTATTTTGGATTGAATAGTTTGGTTTTGTTTTTAATTTTTGCTAATGCAATCCCCTGTACCAAATTACTCTTCTTTATCTTAATTTACCGCTTAGTTATGGCACTTTATAGGTTTTTGTTTAATAATGTTTTATGGCAGTGGACCGATTACGTCCGTCTGAGTGAGGACCAGCACTTTTTTTGGCAATGAACAAGTGCACCAAGTTTCATTAAGATGTCTTAATTTTTATACGACTTATCACATGCACAAACGGACAGACGGAATTCAACTCGGTAGCTATTCCGATTAGTTTTAGGTGATACAAACAATCGTTAGGTCAACAAAGCTATTGTAATCGGTAAGCAACATGTTTTAACCGTACAAAAACATAATTTTGGTTATTTGAACTTTGAGGTTATGTGAAAAAGTTTAAAAAAAATTTAGATCTTCTCAATACCTACAACATTGTCATATAATTTTTTTCTATAGGTCTAATTGTCTTGTTAGAATTACGGGATAAGCCATTCTTAACGCTTGAAAATTCAACCATGCCGCTTCCTTTTTTCCCGACTACATAAACGCGCGTAAATTAATTTTCCCTTAATGTTTGTTATTTTATCTTTCGTTTCCGATGGGTTTAAGCCTAATATGATTTTTTTAGTTTTCAAAAAATTATCTACCCTCGTCTAACTGTCATAAATAGTTATAATACTTATGTATTTATCTGCAATACTTATCTATATAAAGATATTGTTAAGTATTTGTGCTATCTATGAATCATTTCCCTTTGCTTGTACTTCCGATCGTACTTAGCAGCGACCGGAAGCAATTTTAAGCAAATAATGACATATTAATTTACTTAAATACCGATAATCATTTCGTTCCGCTAAATACATATATTAAATACTAGTGTTAATTAACTTTAAATCAGTTGTTAGCCAAGAGTCAATAAATCATTAATTATACAGGTACCAATAACTACTCACCAGACTTTAGTTTCGAAGCACTTTTGATATCTTAATTCTTTCATATGTTAACAATTATGTGCGGTAAGCAGAAGAGCATATAAATAATTTTTAATGAGTCATATATGCAAAATAGTTTACGCATTATTGATTATAATTTCTTTTATGAGAAAAATTATAACATTGAAAAAAATTATAAAAATTAATATTTTTTCGTATTCCTTATGTAAATTATTTAAATTGTTGTGTTTACTTTTTCTATATTATATATTATTCGTTTGAAAGTATTAATTTCCTTCAGCAGTTGTAAAAAGGTCCTTAAAATCGAATTATACTTAAATACTATATTTATGAAGCCAAAGATTTATATTATCAAATAAGAGAGTACCTGCCCTACAAAGGCACCTATACGTGTGCAAACAAACATATCTACCAGCTGTTTTAGTTATAACCTGGCGGTTTCTTACCGATATATCGTGAATTTAAAGTGAATTTTTACATGTATATGTACGCATTTTGATAAGAAAGTGCTATATAACCTGTTGGAAGTACTATTAGTACATTAGTTCGAACTTATTATTCTTAAGCGAAGGTTTATTAAGTGCGGTACTTTTTATAAGTCTTAGTTGTAATCGTTATCGAAATGCCAAAGGAATATAACTTAAGTAATTAATTGAAATTTGACACATTCGGAGACAAGTAGTGAAAGTATTTTCTTTGCTATAATCATCAACTCGTCTGGTGTCAGTGAACTTTTTGTGTACTTTTGGTGAGTTGGATGTCTTAAACCAGAGAAAAGTGGCTTAAAAATACTAAAAGTGTGAATTATAAAACGCATGCAAAGCAATGTTGGAGAAAGTTATAGGCAACAACAGAATATTTAATCTGAAACGAATACTTAGTATCGGTTATTTTACACTCGATACCAGGATATAGTATTTCCTATATGAGAAATGTGATATTATCGATACATTTATTTTCGACTCCAATCGGCAGTATGTTCGAGATAATACGTGCACAGAATTTTGTTACGATTTTTTAACATATTAACGGATATCTCTATTATAAAATTGACCTCATTTTTGGTCCTCATGTCAGGGCAAATATTGAACCATTTTTTCAACGTGTGTGGTGATCTGTTTCGAGTGTTGAAACATCACTTAAGTTTCTTAAGATGTGCCGCAAATTTACGGATCTTTTGACTATAAAATCAAACATAAGCATAAAGATTCTCTGACAATTTCACCAAACATATTTGTGCCGGCTCACCTCGATCACCACCATTTTCCCTTGACATTGTCGTTAATGAGTTTTCATCTTATTAGTTTAATTTCACCATTGCAAGTTGTTGAAGTTCCATAAACAATATTTCTAAATATTGAAGAGGCAGTACTTTTGAGTCCTAATATCAATTAAGAGCAAACAATCGACTATGTTTTCAATATACTAGTATCTTTCAAATTATCAAAATTGACTTACAGAAAGCAACCCGTTTAACCTCTCATATACGCACCCACATCTCACAAGCTTAGAGGGCAGAATTTAAAATTGATAAGTCGAAACTACTCCAAATTAACAGTACTCTTCGTTAATCTTTTAAATAGCGCTCAATATCGATTTTGACTTTCTCTGCTTAGCTCTCACTAGGGGAAAAAAGTAAGAATCGCTAACTTCACCAATTTGGTACAAGCAAAGAGAATCACGACGCTTTTGCTTTTTGTGTTTGCCATACGCGTGTATGAGTAATCAGTATTGTGGTGAAATTACACTTGACCCCTAAAGACGCTGGGAAAAGGTGTTAGCATGGGGTTAAAGCACATTATTTTTGAGCGTATATTACTATATATAAATTGAAATAAAAGTAATGGAAATTATAATAAATAAAATTAAATTAAATTAAGTTAAACATAAAAATTAACCCACTTTGACTAAACTTAACGTAACTTAGCTTAACTTAATTGAATTAAATAAAAATTTCAAGTAAATAATTAAAGTAAATTTAAGGAAACTAAATTATACTAAATAATAATAAAATAACTCAACTAGAATTATCTGACTTAGCGTAATTGAACTTGAATTATCGTAAGGCATCTTAACGTAATTTAACTTAATCTAATTTAAATAAATTTAGCTTAACTTAACGTATGTTAATTTAACTTAACTTAACATAAAACAACATAACATAACATAACATAACGTAACATAACAAAACATAACATAACATAACATAACATAACATAACATAACATAACATAACATAACATAACTTAACTTAACTTAACTTAACTCTTAACTTAACTTAACTAAACTAAACTAAACTTAACTTAACTAAACTTGAGTTAACTTTACTTCGCTTGACTTGATTTAATTTGACCTGACTTGAGTTAACTTAATTTAGCTTAACTTGATTTACCTTAATTTAAATAAAAACTAATAAATAATTTAAGTAAAAGTAAATTATAAAAAAACTAACATAACTAAAATTAACTTAACTTATCTTAACGTAACTTACCGTAACTGAACTTAATTAAAAAAATATAATTAAATTTTCGAAGTTACTTTAAATTTTACTTAAAATGTAGAAAGAGTACAGTGGTGGAAGAATATATTTCTATGTTGTATAGGAATTCCTTCAATAGTAATATATTTGCTGTAGCACGAGTCTGTCATGAGTCAACGGTTGTACATATGTACTTCAATACAATCTTTCGCCGCGAGCCAAAAAAATTGTGTTTATATACTGATTTATTTATTTTTTTTTATAAAGTTGTAAATAAACAATCATGGAACTTCTATGCTAACTTGAGCATGACGGACAACTACTTGACATACCCACAACAGTTAGAGGCACACGCGCTCTCTCTTAGGCGTTGATTTATACTCGTTAGTCAAAGTGAAGCACCTTTCACTCCATATGGCTTCATCTTCGTGAATATGTGTAGGGGAAAAAACTCTCTTTAGTAGCCTAAAAAAATACTCTTCGCATGATGAGTGAATCTACATGTAATGTATATGGATGCAAAAGTGAGTAGCCGGCAACTTGTGTGTGTATTTGTTTCTAATTTCGCAAATTGGCAGTATATCAAGTGTATTGAAAGCGTAAGCACACGCCGTTAAGCCGGATAGTCTACGATTGACTTGCAAATTTACGTAAATTTTTGTAAACTAAAATAACAGTAGTTTTTAGTTTGTGAATATTGCATAGTTTTTTACAAGAATTAATCCATTTCATTGATCAATTATGGATGCTGGTGCGTATACTTAATTTTTTTCTTAACAAGTGTGCAAATATTTACAAATACTAACAAATGTTAGACAATTTATGTATAAGTAAATATTTTTGCCTTAATATAAGTTGAAAAAGTCTATAAACGTTTCCGCCTTAATATCACTTGAAGGCAATTACAAAAGTGACCGCACTGATTTACTTTGTAATCGAAATACTTTTATGAAAGAAAAATTAAACAAAAACTGTATAACTGTAAAAATTTTAATTTAAAAATGTATGGGAAATCAATGAAATTATTCCTGTGAAAGTACATTCGATGCCATTATGTATGGAACTCGATTTCTTTTACGTGGCGACCAAAGGCATGCTTGTAGAAGTCCTATAGCTGAACCCAATTTTCGACGGCTTTCAAGCATAAATCGGCCGCTACTGCTGCAATTTCACGTTCGATATTCATATGAAGTTCACCAGTCGACGCTGGCTTGTTGAGATAGACTATAGACTTGACGTAGCCCCACAAGAAATAGTCTAACGCCATCAAAACGCACGACGGTGGCGGCTAATTGACTAAGCTATTTCGTGACATAACACGTTCACCAAACGTGGTTTTCAATAAATCGATTGAGACATTCGTTATGTGGTTTGTGGTGTCGTCTTTTTGGAACCACATATTGTCCAAGTACATATCATCCAATTCGGACCAAAAATATTCGGTTATCCCTGAGCGGTACCGATTCCCATTCACAGTAACGTGCCGGTTTTGACCATCATGGAAGAAATACGGCTCAATGACTCTGCCGGCCCATAAACCGCATCAAAGCGTAATTTTTTCGGAATGCAATGATGACTCACGGAATATGTACGAATGTACTTTCGCAGTAATAAAGAATTTCATTAATATCCCAAGCCGTTTTTGTTTTATTAAAAAAAAACTTGTGTAGCACTCTGATTGAAAAATCCGCTCTTATAGTTGAGGCCACTGTCTCCGAATTGCGGTAGTAAATTTTAATAATTTCGACTCTTTGTTGCCCCGTTTACTGATTTTTCGATTCCAATTGTATGTATTAATGTTTGGTACCTTCGCAAAGTACGATATTAGATTATTCAGCTTCTATTTTTGTCGCCCGATCAAACGCTTCACTATTCAGCGCATTCGCCATGTCTACACACATAGGTACACTTTTCACAATTAGGCCCCACAACTTTGATTCAATTACACAACAAATGTTAATTTAATAAACGATATGCCATAACCCACTTAGCAACTGTGCAAATCGAAGACACCTGTCTACATGGCGTAAGCCATCTGTCTCCAGGCAGTGAAAACCACAGCAAAATTGTTACAATAACAATTTTTGTTGTTTTGTTTCTGGTTTTTAATTAATCAGTGCGCGATATCGGTGGCGACATGAAGTCTGCTAGTGATCAATGAAACTAGAATTTGTAGAAAAAATATTCATACTTAGAAAAGAACACAAGTCATAAACAAGTTTGTTGCGCTGAAAATTTTCATAATTGGCACGCTTTGACACTTTAAAATTCATTTTACTTCCATTAATTTACAAGTGAACACAATAGTATGTCGTTTCTTTGAAAAAATGTCGTCTGACGCGAACATATTCATACATATATTATTATATTATATATAGTATTTATATATTATATTGTATTATATTATGACTAACTACTTAGCAATAAGTAGGCTTTTTATCAGGTTAGCCATGAATTTCATCAGATATAAAAGTTAGTAGCTGGCACTCCAGAGTCACTCATAGGTAACCTTTTGACTTATCCGGTGTAGTGAAGTGAAGCCTCCCGGTTTCCACAGCTTTTAAATCTAGGACTTGGTAAGTTGTTGTAAACAATCTAATATTTCCGTAAAGCAGGGAAAACTCCATTAAGCCGAAAATTTCACAAACCGTGTTTATTGGCCGTTCCCAACATTTTTTGTTGCTTACTAAGGACATTCTATTAACCAATCACAGAGACTCGTCCCGCCCGTGTCCGCTTATGGGAGATATCACACTGTAACGATTAAAAATAGGAAAGCCTTTATTTGTGCATTGAATTGAAGGTCTTGTTTAACACAGTTAAAGTGGTTCGATTGAAGTCAAATATGAGGCTTATTTTATAATTTCACGCTCATAAGTAGAAACCATTGTCCTTTTTGGGATGACTGAGCCAGTCGTGTTTAACCAACTTCTTTTGGGCTGAACTTTTTTCAGCAAAATTATATGTCAGAGACAGAAACAGTCATTACTTAGTTCGGAGCCTGTACTACTTGTATAAAGTGTTGGCTTAACCGTTATTTCCACAAAACAGTTTTCGCTTGACGGTTGTATGTGAGTCACTTTTCATGATCAGTAACTTTCCGCTTTAGAAATAAAGATTTTTTTTTTGATTCCGATGAACACTCTTTTCATGAGTTCATTGTATTCCCTTTTTCTTATCCTTATATTTTATTGCAAGGATAGAACGAATATAATTTTTTTTTTAGAATCAAAAACCTTTGAGTTACTAAGCCATGTTATGCTGAGCATTTACTGATTAAATTTGACCCGGACATGCCATTTGACTCATATCAACCGTGGACATTTTCGACAAGTGCATACTGTTAGGAAGTGCGCTTTAAAGCTGAAGGAAGCTGAGTATATAATGGGAGGGTACAAGGACAGAGCTTCGGTGTCCTCCTGCTTCAACCGCATTCCTGAAAACTTGGATCACTGCGTCGCAGATGCTATTCGTGACGGATTTTTCTCTGCTTACAACCCAGTGAGGGATACGTGGGAGAAGTGGCTAGAGAGAGGCGCGGTTTTTTAAGAGTTGGTCTAAGATATGGGGTTGGAGTTTAAGCTCTCTGTTAGGCTACCAGGAAGTCTAAAAATCTTGTTAGACGCAAGTTGTCCAAGTTGTATTAAGGAGGATGAGGTTAAAGCATCCAGGAAATTGCTTCTTTATTGTCCACCTTTTGCAAGACAACTTCGGTGAACCCGAAGCCGTTAAGGGTTTCTCAGGAAAGTAATAGGATTGAGTCGATTGAAAAGAATGTATTGAACCAATCGCTACAATTCTTGAAAAAAACTTTCAAATTAGGCTCCTTCTGCCTCGACGCAGCGCCGCTAGCGCGATTTCCAATCATTGAAAGCATTACGGAAGGCATTCTTCGGAATAGCCTTGAGAGCCAATATGCATGTCTTTCATTGGCATTTTCCGACAAGAAAACAAAAATGTCCGGGGGCCACATGTGGGCTGTAAAGCGCTGCGGAAACATTTGGAAGTCGGTCTTGATTAGGTTGCTGTTCAAGTGGCAATAGCCATCGCAATAAATTTACTCAAAACGCTTTGTCGATTTGTAAGGGTTATGTGATCTCTTAGGTAGGAGTTTTAGGTACCGCAACGGACCAGCATTTTAAGCTGCTCAAGTGAGATTCCTATTAGAACCGACCTCTTGGCCTAACTTTACTTAATCTAACCTCAGCAGCCTTGAGTCATATCATTTTTAAAAACAATGAGGTGTTTCAGTAAGTGTCTAGCATTGACACTCTTTACATATAAAAATATTAAGCAAAATATTAATTAAAATATTAATCAAAACATATTCAGTCGGACCTTAAAAGGTCCTCCCATATCTTTCTAATGCCAACGTTTTTGAGGTTGTCTTCACAGAGATGGATGGACGACTCACATGATAACTTCAACACCTTCACTGAATACTTTATGCCACTCAAACACTTGTCTTTGTAAAAAAGTGGTCTCTTTGGAATACTTAATAAATATTACTGAAACCACAATTTTCTTTTCTAACGTAAAAATCGCCAGACAAACTGTTCGCTTTAGTAAAGTTTGTCGGAACGAGTTTTTATATCAAAGACTTGGGAACTAATGACATGCTTTGCCTCGCCAAAGTAAAAATACCAAAAAAATAATGAAAGCTATTTTTATTCACAACAAAAATCTATATAACCAAATTAAAATCTTCCAGAAAACTTTCCAAAAAGCGTTGTATTACAAATCCATACGTGGCCCCAAATATAATATTTAATTGAGGGAATTTCCTACTACAGGTTATTGGATGTCATGCAACAACAGCTTTAGAAAAGATACGAAGAAAACCTAACAATCGCCCTTATACGAATATAAACCATAGATAAATGGATAATTTACGTCGATTGTCATATATGTACTAAAGCGAAAATATGCACAAATTCACATAACAACCTGCCGATTTGTAGTAAAAGGTTAAAAGCAATTAGCTTAAAAAAGTTTCTCTTTTAATAACTCAATTAAGTGTCTGCGTAAGCAAACTAATCCCATCATTAAATATAGGAAAATATATTTATGACCGATTGCGAGTGCTAGGGAAAACCCCCAAAAAATGTTGCTAAGCTTTCGAATCACCTCAAACACTCCGCCAAGTCAATTGTAAACGCAACATTTACTATTTAGGCATGTTTGTAAGTTGTTAACGTTGTGTATCCGAGACGTTCTAAAATCTCCAGCTATACCAATTCCAATAATGACCACAGCAGCGTAGCACGCGCTTATGGGGAAATTCCCTGCCCAATGTGGGGTTTTCCCGCATTCAGCAGCTACCTGTGTGAACAGCTTGCGGCAAGTAGTTAGTCGTTAACATTTTTCGTTTAGCTCACAAAAGTTGAATTCAAATATGTATGTTCGCTCAATTAGTTGCAAATCAAATGTTGAACTGCCCATTTAAATAGCAACTAAAATCAGTTAATCTTCATTAAGCAATTTTTATTACTCAATCGCAATAAATAATGATGTATTTATTTGTTTAAATTACAGTACCTGGCGCTCAACGTTTAGCAAGCATTTCATCGCGCTCTATCAAGTGTATAGGTGACACTCAATCGATCGGTATGTGTGCACGGCGTGTTAAGACCCGCAAGCAAATGTGGACTAAAAGCGAAGCAAAAAGTGATAATATAAGCGCAAATGAGCAAAGTAAAAGTGTTGAATTGACTATGAAAGTTCTAGTGGAGTTTGATAGTAATAAGATAACGAATGCTAACAACGTTGCCAATATTTCAAGCTTGCCGGAGTGTCACATGCCAGCGACTACGAAGCCGCCTACTAACACAAGACAATTGCTCAGAAATCTGTTGTCCTTCACTTTGCTAACAATGTTGTACTTGCTTTTGTCGTTGCCTGCTCCGAGCATAATAGAAGCAGCTCCTGCGCCTTGGTCTAATGCTTGTGGCTATACGCTCGAATATGACAGTGCGAATAAGCAACATGTCAATAGAACAGCATCGCGTGCAAAGGTGAGTCAACTGACAGTTGGAGTAAATGCAAATTACGATTTGTGAATGTCAAGCCAGTATATTTGAGTAGTATTTTGAAAAATTATTCTCTATAAAGTTTTGAGTGCATATCAGTCCATAAGGGGCACACCTGGTGTGATCGCATAAGAAAAGTTGATTTTTGGCAATTTTTTATAGAAAACTATTGCATGCAATATTTTAAAATTTTCTTAATATTTAATAAATATACACAAATAATTTCAAAGAAAAATAATGAATAATTTTTGGCGAGCTATATTTCTGAAGTCACTTAAAAAGGTCGTAAACGGCTGCAGTTATTGTGAGCTTCATTGCGTTAAGAAACAAAGAAATTAATATATTTTTAAATGTAAATTTATATGATTTTATAAATTCATAAGCTATTGCCAGTGACTAACAATTGCAAATATTTTCTGTTGAAATTAAACTAAATTGGCAGACTTTGAAAAAAAAAAATATTCGATTTTTGCTGAAAAATTAGATGATTTTTGGCCGCTCATACAATAAAAATGCTGAAATATACACCGAATTAGCAGGAAAAAATCAAAGCTGATTTGTTTTGCCGTAGAATCTGCAGCCAATTCGATAAGTTTAGTTTTGAGAAAAATGCTTTTGTGCTTTAGAAAACTGCTACTCATAAAATTTGAAATGTTTGTTTAAAATATACATACATGGAGAGAAAGTCAAAGCGATCAGTTACATCACCAGCCCATTTGAAACATGTAGTTTTAAGAAAAACGCGTTTACGCTTTAGAAAACTGTGCTGAAATATTCGTTTGAAAATTTAGTATTCTATTTCGAAGTTTACAATTTTATTCTTGAAGACACTTGTATATCGAAATAAGTATTCAAAAACCAAAAAAATATTTTTTCGAATTTTCACACTGGATATGTTCCTTAGTAGTTTCCTCGGAATAAGCGTTTGAATTTCGACCTTGAGAACAACAGACTATCGTATTAAGGTTACATCGGATAACAAAGTTTTTGGGTCTGACTTTTGCATATAAAATTCCAGTTTCTCTTACACCAAAAATATGGAAATAGTTTTTTTTTTTTATTAAAATTTGCTCTTGTTGAAATTTTTTTCGTATTTCTTTCGTATTTGTTTGGGCAAATCAGGCCCAATCGTGTCAAGCAAGAACAAACTTTAAGAGCTTATAATAAAAAATTCCAGTGTCTTTCTGTCAGAAACCATTTTGTTAACCTGTGTTTTTACTATAGTACATACTTTACGATCACTATTACAAGCAGTTGAGGCGAAAGTAAAGCAATTTTTAAACGTTCTGTTACATATCGTCACCTAAAGTTATAAATAACGTAACATAAAAAAAATTGAAATTTAATTTTTTATTGTTTACGAATCACTACATCATTTTACATAAGTGTAGCATGAAATACTGTCAGGTATAACCAATATTTAACCAATTTATAACCATCTTATAACCAAAACTTAAATTATCTTTCAATATGAGTGGTTTCTATTATATCGTTTTTCTTTCGTCTGTAAATTGATGGAAAGTGGTGTTACACTATTCTATGTGACGATATGCCTACAATATATTTTCTATCCATTTGGATCCATCGACATTCAAATATTTATAACATACTAAGGCTAATGTCAGAGTAGAAGCGAGAAGCGATGCTACAATATGGCGCTATTTTCAGCTATGTAGTTAATCGTTGCATATGCTTTCTTATGTAAATCGTTCAAATCGAACTTTTCATCTCAAAAAGCCCTGCAACAGCCCGCCTCCCTTAGCCGCTTTCAATATGCTATCCCAAAGCTGCGTTCATCGCTTGAACTATTTTAGCCTCAGTCTTCGTATCGCTTCCCGCTTCGACTCTGATATCAACCTTAGACAGTTAACCTCAATGCATTGTCAAATTTATTAACATAGAGACTAAATGTACGCTGATACCGTTTTCAAGTGCGTTTTTGTCCCGTTTGAGAACATTGTTCATGGAAGAACGTGGTATCATATCGCTGTTGATCTCACAAGTTGTTTGATCTCAGATTGTAGGGAATATAGCTGATTCATTACTCGTATTATGCTGTAGAATAAACCAATTTTATATATTTACATATTTATTTATACTACATTTAGTTCTGAAGGGCTAATATTCACATGTAAATCAGAAAAAATGTGTGAGCTTTTGTTTTTATTTACTTTATTTAAAAAATCGATAATTTCCTTGATATTTTGCAAGAGAATATAACCACTTAAGCTACATATACTATATATCCACTTTATATCCAGAAACATACACATACATACATATATTTTCAGATACTTTGCGAACTTCGTGGCAATCTCACGAAACAAAATAAAGCCTTAGGGCCTTTTATGGGACCTAAAAATGTGTCAAAAGTATATTCCAAACATTCATATGCTTTTCTAAAAGTTGCCGGAAGAAAAAATGTAAGTAATTCAATTATTCTTTATATATTAAACATATTTTATATATAACCCATTTTCGCTTTCTTATTGCTTTCATATGGTGATGGTTCCAATAATAATGTTATATTTTTTCTTTATTTGCTATTTTGCTTTACATTGAACCATTAAATATTTTCACTGGATCTTGCTTCTTCTTTCGCTTGCTTATTACTGGCTTAAAATGCATATAGAAGCTTCGTTAGCAGAATAATAATACATTACTAATAATCATATGTTAACTTTGGATCAGGTATAATTAAATATAAATTACGTAAAAGAACATACTTGTAGTCAATACTGACCCCACTCAATAATTTCAAAAGCTTCAATAGCAATATTGACAATAATTGTTAAATCAAGCACACTAATTCATTCATAAAATTGTGCGAAATAGTGCGGGTGTGACAAGTAACATGTGATAAGTCAACAATAAAAAATATCACCTCTTTTATCAAAAGCTCGCAGAAGTTATTGGCATTATCAAAAGCTCTACACACCCACTGCCCAAATTCTTATCGGTTAATAATGCTACCTACAGTGAAACGCTTTTAGCAAGTTAGGCGACAAAAATGGTTTTTGAGTATTTTTTTTTAATATGAGTTTTTAACGAGAATATGGTAATTCGAATATAATATTTTTAAACAATTGCTGCAAAATCGTTTGCACAAATTAAATAAAAATTTTGTATGTATAAAAATTATTAGAAGTTGAAATTAAAGGACTTTTTGACGACTATACATTCGTACAGACGATAACTTGAGTTTAGGACTTTTTATCAATTTAGTGGTTTCTTACACTCTAAATTCAATTTCAATGTTTTTTATACCCTGGCGAGGGTATATTAAATATGCCACGAAATTTGTAACAACCGTGAGGAAATATGGAAGACCCTAATTATATGTACATATATATAAATGACTTTAGCCATATCCGTTACCTACTTTTACATACGCGAAAATAGTGTTGAAAATGTCGATCTGAAATTTCGCATACGTTCTTTTCTCTTCAAGAGGTTTCTTAATAGCCGTAACCGAACGGACTATTATGGCATATACCAGGTCTTTCGAAAAAAAAAAATAGAATTTTTTGATTCAAAATACACTTTATTATTCAGTATAATCTCCCTGGACATCTGCAAAATACGCTTCAACAGCCGTTATGACCTCTTCATTTGGTGAAAAACGCTTACCATGCATACACTTTTTGAGTTTTGGAAACAAATAAAAGTCGTTGGGGGCCAAATCTGGTGAACACGGTAGATGCTCTAACGATTCGAACTTTAATTAATGGATTTTAGCGATTGTCAAAAGCTCTAGTGACACGTTGCGTTGAAAAATAATTTGTTTTCTCCTGCAAACCGAGTCCTTTTTCACGAATTTTTCCATTCAACTGGTCCAAAAGTTTGCAATAATATTCAGAATTAATTATTTTACTAATTTTCACAAATAAAATTACTTTCGCATCACAAAAAACTGTTGTCATAACCTTCTTGGTCGATTTTCGGACACGAACTCGTTTCGAAGCCAAAAAACCAGGTTCACAGCCTCGTGTTTTGAATCAAAATTATGGTAATAGACCCAAGTCTTATACATAGTGATAAATCGACGCACAAAATCCACTTTATTCTCCAAATTTTGCTGAGAAAGCCGCATTCTAATGTGTTTTTGTTCCCTTATTAGTGAATGCAGGTGGTACCCATTGTTCACATAGCTTTCTAAAACTCAAAATTTCACTTAAAATATGACTCGCACTGCCTAGGAAATGCGTAGAGGCTCTACTAAATCAATCTCCGTCAACCAATCTGAAACTTCCAAAACCATATCCTGTATTTTGGCTACGATTTCTGGTGTTCATGCGATTTTTGGACGTCCTTGACGTGGATCGTTTTCAAGGCTTGAACGACCACGTTTAAACCCATCTTTCTTTATACTGTTCGAATTGTAAGTGAACAATTATTATATACTTTTAACATTCGTTCGTGAATTTCTTTTGTTGCTACATCTTCCAAAAATAAGAATTTTATCACTGCCTGATATTAAATTTTTTTCATTGTAAAAAAATAGTGTGACACAGCGACACTAAATAGCTTGTAAACAAAGAATGAATTGACAGATTGAAATGAAACTTCGCATGCGTTCATACTATGAAGAGTGTACCAACAATACAAAACAAATTTGGGCTCGAGCGACAAAACTTGTTGAGCAACCTAGCAACTGTCATATCAACTGACCATTCAAACTCAAGTCTTTGCAAGCATAATTTTTTTATTTATCAAAATATCTTCACGAAATTCGGCATGGGTTAAAATTTTTTCATATGTTGTATTCTAATTTATTTGTATAATATTCATGACTAACACACTGTGCAAACTGCTTAAACATAAATAAAGCTTAAATATTTTCGCACTTTCACCCATAGATGGCTCTCTTCTTTTTGCTTCTCTTCACTCTGCACATAATTTATTGGCTTTTACTTGCTGCTACAAATTATAGTGACCTAATTGAGCTTTTCCTGGACCAAGTGACTTGGGTCACTGCATTTAATTGCTAGAAATTGCGCGCTCGTGCAATTTCTAAGTATTTTTAGTACTTTCAATATAGCCAATAATTGTTTGTCCGTATAAATATTTGTCTTTTTGCGACACAAACAATCATATGTGCTATGTATTTGTATCGTAATTCTGCAGAAAAATGCGAATGCCCGTGACAATATGTGAGTTATGTGTGCCAGCGCCACTACACCCTCCCGAACATGAACTAAACATGCAACTAGTAGCTGCTGGTAATTGATATCAGTCAGTCGGGCTTTTCCAATCGTTACATATACTTACATTTATATTATGAGCACATTCGTCTAAATATAACTGATTGCCTGCGTGCCTAATGCAAATAAACAACAAACAAATATGACAACGATATGCACAAAATATAAAACAACCAATTATATTTGCCTTCCCGTTCGCTGAGACAGCAGCGATCAGCGATCGCCGGCATGCGACAGACGACAAGCGCCCACCATGGCGTATACACATCATCGAAATTTCGTAGAATTCTTTATTGAATGAACTTGCAGACGTCACAAAACCGGAGCAAAAAGCAAATATTCAACGAATTGTACAAATAAATCGAATTCTTCAAACATGTACATATACTTATAGATGTGTATGTACTCGTATACTTGTACGTATAAATTAACTTATTGAAAGCTTAACAGCGAAAAATGCTAACTAAACACGCCGTTAGCAGCTGATCGCTACACACTTGTGACTGTTTGTATGTGTCGTTTCGAGCGCTTTGCCGGGCCTCTGCCCAAAACGTTCAGCGTGCGCGCGCAAATTTTATTTTCAGCATATGCATGATTCAGCCACAGCGCCGGTGGAATCCCCGTTAGCTTGTGCGATTGCAGAGAGTGCGCGCGGCTGTAAGCGGCAAGGTCGGCGCGCCGGCATATAAGCACGTCAGCAGCTCTTAATTTATTTTAAAGCTTTCGTACAAAGCGACAAAAAAAGCGATTTGCTTGAATTATAGCAATTGCTTTTACCCAAAACTGCCGAACAAAAGTTTGTGTGTGCGCGATTAAAATAGCTTTACGCTTTACGCTTACGCCTGAACTCAATTGTACCCGGCTAATATAACAATATTTGTACAATCACTTTTTTCTGAGCGCATATGCGGCAACTGGTAGACGGTGTATAGCTTCAAATAGTTAAAAAATGTTGAAATCGGGCCCACAGAGACAGATGGTGGTTCAAAAATCAAGAGTTGTTTGCCCATAATTCCTGTTTCTTTTAACAAATAGCTGAGCTCAATGACACATAACACCCAAAAATTCCTTGTTGACACTTTGGCCGGTCGAAAGGAATTCGAAGCGCACTGCACCTCAACAACTGAAGAAAACTGTCAACATAATCTTGATTTTTAAGCTGTTTTAATGTGGTTTTTCGGCTTCGGCTTACCTATGACACGATATTCGGCCGATTGGTGTCTATTTTCGCGTCGTAAGCATAGACCAAGACTCGTTGCCGGTAATAATATGTTTCATGACATTCTGGTAGTCGGAAAGCATTGTTTCACAGATGTTAACGCGCCGCTTTTTCGCGAAAAAGTTTAGTGATTTTTAAACCAATAGTGCTTTCACTTCTCTAAGGCCCAAATTATCTTTCAAAATGGTTTTCACTGATCCTTCCGATATTCCATCGATGCCAGCAAGATCTCTGATTGTTAGTCATCGATTCTGTAACACCAATTCGTTTCCGGGACGTGGTTCTTCGTCAAAGCGATCTCGATCATCTTTGAATAATTTTTACCAAGCAAAAACACTCGATCGCGACGGTTTGGCACCAGAAATTTGATTCCGCACAAAAAATGTAATTGAACGTATTTGTTGAATAAAAAAAAAATCTTACTATTTTTTGTTCAGAGTATTATATCCTATTGGAATCGGACCTGAACAATATCTTCCAAAATTGTACCGTTTTCTTGGATAGTAAATAATACCAAATTTCTCGAAGATATCTCTCCTAGTTAAAAAAAAAATTCTATATAACAACTTGAATCCGATAGTTCAGTGTTTATGGCAGCTATATGATGTAGTAGTGCGATATCAACGGTACCGCCAAATATGGAGCTCCATGTCTCAAGAACTGAGGGACTAGTAATGTGGAACTTTTACATATATAGTTTATTGAATTTCAATGTATTTTCCAACCTCTACTCAAAGTCGTTCAGTTCTTTTGGTACAAGTCTGACATAGACATGCTTCATACCCGAAACATTAACCAAAATATGTTTAGTCGATTCATAAAAGATGTTAAGAACTCTCTGATGCCAAAAGGAAGATTTTCTGGCACATTTTCTTTAACTTTATCGATGTTATCCTAATTAACATACTATAGGTGAAACGATGACTTCACGACTTTCACTCAATACTTTGTGCCGCTACTTTTATTCGTGATAAGTAGTCTCCCCAAAACTCGTTTGTAATATTTTTAAAAATTTTGTAAACGTGATTCGATTAAACCCAAAATGCAGCAGTCCGTCAAATTTGGTCAGGTGGTATAAGCCTGGAAATCGTACAGTTTGACTACAAAATTATCTGATACTTATATTAGAAAAAAATTACACTCTAAAAATATTCATGTGGGCCTTATGAATGCTAAATTATGTCCTAGAGATATGTGCTGGAGATTAATCTATTTCCAACTATACGCTCAGGGAGTACTCCGGGTGTACTCTTTTTAAATATTATTCGCAGCAATTTTAACAAGGCAAATATTTACAAACAACTTAATGTAAACTGTACATACATACTGACATTTCGACACTGGCTTCTGCTCACTTTTGCATTCATTACTTTGAGAATGAATGTGATGTCGCTCGCATAATATCATTATTATTATTATTACTCGTATTGTTCAACATGCGGCTTTGTGACTTGTTAAGTGTGCTATCAATGACTTAGCGTAAAGACAATAACAAAGTAAAATAAACAAATAAATACTTAAATGAATAAATAAATATGTAATAGCGGCGTTTTCACTTTCTGTTTATATTGCTAAGTAACTGGCTGCAGATTACGCGAGTATGCATACATACATACTCACTAACTATTTATAGTGCTTACATATTGTTATTGTTTTTACAAAATTTGTATAAATTTACTTAATTGCTGTCAAACTAATATGAACTTTATAAATAATTGTTTTAATTTGAGGTTATCACGGAAGCCATAAGATCAACATTTGATAGTAATCATTGATAAGGCATATAGGATCATAAATATTATAAGAAAATGTCATTTTGTTAAAAATAAATTGCTATAAATTGGTACTTAACACTGATACAAGAATATGATTTGATAACAGCAAATGTTAAAAAATAATTCTTTATATAACAGAAAGTTAAGTATTCTTCGAAAAAACTCAAAGAAAATTCGCACAAATTGAAGATAATTTAACTTATCTTGACAGTTGCTAATGAGTTTCCTAAAAACCGGCTCATGACAGCTGTCACAACCGCACAAGTCGCTACACTCCAATAAAAGTAGAAACACACAAAAAATGTAAGCAATTTAATTCTCACTTACGCTCTCTACACATGCACATGATAAGCATACATAATTGCTTTAGCTCACACTGTAAAATGTCACACCGCGTACAAAAAGTCCCCTGCCAATTACAAATGCAACGCATGTCTTGGGCTTGCTTGACTTATAGCGTAGAAAATTGCATATCTTGTCATTTATGCGTTCAGTTTTCGATAATTGAGATTTATTTATGGACATAATTTTAATTAAGTTCGTGCGAGCGCAATTAATATTAATTGTTTCTTTTTTTTTTTTTGGTGAGCGAATTTTGTATATAATTATTTTATTTATTATAATTTTAAATATATACTTACTCTAAATTACTCTATAATCATTAAATAAAGGCTACTTAAGTAATGTTATTGTCATACTTTGAACAGGACATATTAAGTTTGCCAAGAAGTTTGTAACACGCGGTAGAAATCTTCGGAAATCCTGTAAAGTTTATAGCATATAGAAATGAGCACCGTCAAAAATTGCATGAAAGCTTAGGCATATCCTAATATATTCTTCTTCATGGCGTAGACTATTTTCTCCAACAGTAGGTTGACGAAGTCGCTTTGTCTGAAACCTCGTTTGGTATCGAACGGCTCGGAGAGGTCCATCCCGATCCTCACGGAGCTTTTGGTATTGCGCAACGTCAGTTTACAAAGCCGCATTTGTTTTGCGGGGATAACAAATTCAGACATTTCGCCATAAAGTCTACGAAGAGATGTCAATCCTCTTTTCGCGGGTCTTTTCTAAGATTTGGCGCATAGCGATTATTTGGTCAGTTGTTAATTTTTCAGGCCTAAAGTCTCACTAATAAGGTCCAATAAATTTGTTCACAGATCTTTCAGAGAGTACATTCGATAGGACCTTTCATGCGACGTTGAGGAAACTTATTCTACGATAGTTGGTGCAGATTGTGGAGTCTCCCTATTTGTGGATTGGGCAGAGCACACTTAAATTCCAATCGTTGGGCATGCCATCATCCGAAGAAGCTAATGCATGCTTCTTTGTAGTTCTTTGCCGTCGTGTTTGAATAGCTCGGCCACAATTCATCGGCCCCGCCGTTTTGTTGTTCTTTGGACTGGTAATTCCTATACGAATTTCTTCATGATCGGTTAATGGAACGGCAGCTCCATCGTCATCGATTGGGGAATAGATTACTCAGACCTTATTGCATATGTATTTTTCACATACAAACTTAAAGTATGATCTTCATAATAGATATATCTTCCTTATTAAGTAACCTCAACTTTATTTCAAGGCTCCAAAGGCGGCACTATTCAGATATTTCAAGTTTAAAAATAATTCTGACGAAAGATTCAAAACATTTTCAAAAACGTACAGTTAGATCACTTTTTATGGTAGTCCTTGCTGTCGCTTTATTTATACTAGGCACGTTATTAACTCCCTGAGGAGATTTGCATATACAATTGACTAATATTGCTTGCTTGGTATTTTGATTGTGGTTATGGTGTTTATGTCTGCTTTATGCATTATGATATTTTGGTTTTGGTTAAATGTATCTTTATCTCATCCCACATAATATTGCTTCTTTGCTTTTCGCTTTAAAAAATATTAAGAAATGCTTATCTTCCCTTAATCATAATATCAATAATTCATTAGACTATAACGTATAATAAAAAGCAAAAAATAAACAATTCAACAAAATCAAATTCCAGCTCACTTTAAGCACTTGGCACAAGCATTTGCAAGTTTACGCTCTTACTGTTGACCGTTTACTCGGCCACGCTTCCAATTCCAACAAAAATAGTACATTTAATTCAAATAAAAGTGACAACATAACTAACACTAATCTCCAGCGATTAGAGCATCTCAACAACTCTCTGCGTGGGATACTCTGTGATATCCAAATGGCTGCCAGTTCATTAAAAGGTCGTCCAATTAATACAACAATAGATGTTGTTGCCGCAAATACGAGAATACAACTTAGTACGGATAAGCGTTCGCCTAATGAAGGAGTTGATCCAGTTGATATTGATATAGTATACGATAAATTGCGAAAGTTCTTATCCAACATGAGGAGACACATAGGACGGATATACACATGTCGGGGAAATATAAAGGGAAGAAGAAAGACAACGGAAGCTTCGACGAATCGGCGGAGATTACAGGCTAAACATAATCATTCAAAAAAGCCCTAATATATTATAAAATCTAATATACTTATCATGACAATTCTTAGAAATATTCATAACTCAGGCATTATTATTATAGATAGGGGATCGTTATAACATAATTGATTCATTATAACTAAACTCTAATATGTTTTCAGTCAGTCATTTTCATTATTTGTAAAACATTATATTTATTTTAAAATTTTTCGTTTTTTTACATTTGTACATTTCATTTCGAAATTTTTAGGTCATTTTCGAAATTTCCTTTTTTTCATATTTGAACATTTCTTTTCAAAATTTGTAGGTCATTTTCGAATTTTTCGTTTTTTTATAATTGACTGTTATTAGTTATTTATTTATAATTTAAGATTAAAATTACATCGTTTTAGTTGGAGTAGTATTTCGAATATTATTTTAAATATTTAAAGCAACATATCCAATATCTGCAATATTTTTAATCAACAAAAGTTATCATATTCGATCTAGTTCAAATTATTTAATTTTTTTCGGTGAAAATTAATTAAAAATTTAAAAAGTTTTGAAAAATAATTAACTGTCATTAGATCCCACCAATTAGCCGGCTGGTTAAGCCTCTAGATAAGTTTAATATTTCTTCTAAAACAGTTGACAAAATTATTAAGGAAAATTTTTATATAAAAGTACTGATCATATTTTGGCAGTATTATATGTCATTTGGTTAGAATCATATGAGCATCGAATGAAGTATCTTCAAAAAACAACTAAATAATGATTATAATATATAAAATTAGGCTGTGATTTAACAAAATTTAATAAAGTCTTAATTGTATTATAATTACATAAGTATTTATTCTTTTAAATTATATCTTTAATAATCAAATATTTATATACTCTGTATACTGTAGTTTTTATTTGTGGGCAAAAATGAATGCCAGAAAAGTAAAGGAGAAAATTCTTCGAAAAGAATTGTGACATCAAAAGTCATGAACCTTCCCACTTTGGTAGTCTTAATGAAGTTACCACGTAATAATAATTTAAATTTATTTTTTGATCTACCCTATTAGTATCTATTAACGCGTTTCTCAATAGGGACGCTACAAAAGCGTACCGAAAATGGACAGAAAACGACACCATTTTTTTACGGTCCTTTCGACATGTCTCTGCAGTAAAGATTGTCGTTTTATCATGGAAAGATATTCGATCCAACAACGCGTCGAAATTATTTAAATTTACAACTGAAATTCTTAGTCAGTGGCCTCAACATTAAGAGCGCTGGTCCTCGTCTTCGTCATAATAAACCTGTCAGATCAACAATTGAACTTCAAGTGGAAAAATTTTAATTCTCTGGAACAGAACAAAATGTTCCCTTTGCCAGTGTGACGAAGAACTGCTCGTAGTGTCGAGAATATGTATTGCTGCCGATAGCGCATGCGAAGGGCATCGCTGATACGTCAATGAGGCGAATTTTGAAAAAAGATCTTGGCCTACATCCTTAATAGATCAAATTGACGCAAGAACTGAAGCCACTTGATCACCAGAATCGTCGTATGATTGGTTTGGTGAACGTGTTATCTCACGAAATGGCTCAGTAAATTGGCCCTGTGATAAGACGCCGTTACACTATTTCTTGTGGGGCTATGCTGGCAAGTCTCATGGAACATGCCAAATTGCAACAATATCGGCCAATTTAAGTGTCTTGGAAAATCGGCTCGAATAATCGGTCGTTCAGTCAAGTCTGGACTTGTTGCAACATATCGCGTAGCTGAATTTTTGGTTCACTTATAAAACAAACTTTTGTTGCGTTTTTATTAAAAAAAACCCGTTACTTAGAGTATACTAATTCGACCAAATTTTAGCCCACTAACAAAAGCAATAATTTCCACGTATTTTAAAGTCAATCTTTAAAATCACTTTCACAATATGCTTCTTTCGAACCAATATAGGAATGGCAGCATCTGTAATGAGTTGAGTAGGTCGACCTTCACAGTTTTCAGCGATTTTTGGTTTGTTCTCTTTCGCCTCTTTTTTCGAGCGGCATTCGCTAGATTGCTTTTCAGTTTCAACGCAATATTCAGAAACTCAAGTTTCCCCGCGAATAATGATGTGTTTGGTGAGTGTAAGATTCTCACTTTTTTCTAACTTCTACTCGAAGTCATTCTGTTCTTTTGGTCCCAAAAGGAGACAGGCAGCTTCATACCCGAAGTTTTAACCAAAATATATTGAGTCGATCCATAAGAGATGTTAAGAACTCTCTGATGTCAAAGTGAAGATTTTCAGTCACATTTTCTTTTGCTTTAACGATGTTATCCTAATTATAATATGTAGGTGAATGGACGTCTCGCATAAAGCACGTTTTCGATGACTTTTACTCAATACTTTGTGTCTCTGCTTTTAATATTGATGAGTAGACTCCGCAAAACCCGTCTGCAATATTTTCAACGATTTCATAACCGTTATTCGATTGGAAACACAACATTCACCAGTGCGTCAAGTTTGATCAGATGATATAAGTGGAAGTAATACTGTTTGACTACAAAACTATCTGATATTTATTGTTAGAAAACAAATATTAGAAAGTCTTTCACAGTCACTTTACAAACGACGCTTCGCTGACAGCTTTCCATTTACCAGAGAACTGAAACATGAGTGTAGGCAAATTTTTCACAGAAAAACTACCGCCAACTAAGGTTTCAGAGTCTTCTATGCATTCTTTACACCTCGGGCAGTACGTACTAAGGTCGTGATGGAATCGGAACAGATAGTTTCTAAATCGTCCACGTCCATTCAGTATTTGGGTTAGATGGAAGTCTAGGTCTCCATGTTGTCTATCTATCCACAAATGGATGTCCGGGATTAGACTGTCGGTCCACCGTAATTCTGTGGAGGTTTGCCATCTTTGCTGCCACATTGTGATGCTTTTGGTTCTCTCCTCTTTTTTTTTACCTCTATCGACGGTTCTGATAGCTTGTCCAATCGCGCAAATTCGTCTGCCTGGATGTCAATGTGCGGCATGTTAACTAAAACTTCAGCAGCGTCGCTTGATGTCGTTCGTCACACTGATCTTTTATATACATAGGTATAATAGATTTTCAATAATCCTATGAATAAATTATTTATTTTGTGGATCCTATTCTATCAATTACTTCTTTTTATTGTTGATATAAATTCTAAAATGCACACAAATTTATCAATAATATTTTTTAAACGATGCATATACATAAGTTAGTACAGTCAGAGTAGTCCTACACATGGGCGCCTAGAAATCAATGCAACTACAATGCGCTTGTTTGCTTGGTTCACAACCACGGAGGCGAAGGCACGCAACATTGCAACATAAATCTCGATTGGTTTGTTCTATCCACTCATTGTCCGTCCATTCGCGCATCCTGGCCACACAGGCGCCAGCAATGCCATTTATTTATTTGCCGCCACTACTTCTATTCGAAAACAATTGGTCTATTGTTGTGTGCACTCCACCTTGTGCAAGCACTCTTACAACATCTTTGCTGAATTTTCACACACAATGCAGCCGGACACAGATACACTCTCAAATTAAACGCGCTCCTCTAGACATTTGTCACATACATGTATGCGGACCCAACCAATTCAAGCAGTCGCTTGCACAGTGTAGCCTCTTCAAAATGCCAACAATCATTTTGCTCATAATGAGCGTTATAAATCTGCGTGACCTTTGTATTGTCACAAAGCAGCTTGGTCAACTTAAAACGATTACAACAACAGCAATAACAATAGCTGACATACCTCAAAATTAAATGTTTCTCAATTTATATGTTATATACTTTTTTGTTACTGTCCTCTGTTCCTTTTTTTGCTTCACCGTTTGACCACTCCAATGTTTGGGTCACTCCATTGACAATTAAAAATCGAATTGATTTGAAGCCGTATGTGAGCAGAAAATAATCAATATGTTCATTATCATGGCATCACACATTTGAACTAAATACATTTGTATCTGCAACAGCCTACTTGCAACCGAAGTATCAGCTGCTGTTATCGACGAAACTTGCCACTTCTGTGCTCTATCTGTATCAAACACATCAGGGGGTACTCACATGGGTATTGCGTGGAAACTTGTGAGTGTATATTGGCGTGCCAGTATTTGATTGGAGGTGCGCGCAAAAATGTGTACTTTCACGCCTTTGATATTGCACCGACAATGCTCGTATTTTTATCGCCGAAATTGCCGTTATTGTCAGTTGGACAATGATACTTTTACGGATGGACAATATGGAGTGAAAACAATTCAGTGACTATAATTTATAATTAACTTAGGTCTTCTCATGTGAATCGATTAAGATTTAAAATTATGAAAGCAAAAAATCAAAATTAAAGCAAATTTATAAGTGAGAGAAGAAACTGTCAATTCAAGTTAATATTATACTACATATATCTCATATATTATCAAGTGATCTTATTCCACATACTGACCCTTGAAGGCGCCGAATTCGGCAACAGCTGTTTAATCCAATCTTTTTTCAGTTTCGAAAGTTGGTCTTCAGTAAATTCTTTTAATCCAAATCAAGTTTCATCAGATCTACCTTTACTCAAGGTGTTCATTATTCATCCACAAGACCTCTACTGATTTGTATATAGAAGTAATGTAGTCTAGAGGTGTACAGACCGTGTGATCAAATTTTACACACCATTTAATATGCGCACACAAAAGGAATATATAAAAAAACTTTACTACCTTCCTTATGCTCCTATTAAGTTTTATCTTTATAGTATGTCAATTAGTGTGTTTAGTTACTATTTATAATAGAATCGCGACTGGGGAATCATTTAAAATATTACATAGATGTTTCGGAGAGCCTACTCGTACTATATGAGGACCACTTGAATTTTAGTGGTACAAAGCATTCAGTGAAGAACGGTAGGTTAGGTTGGAAAAATAGGCTGATTTCTTGCGAGATGCTTTTCAATTGTGTTACCCATAACTCCTAGGTATGGATTAGAAATACCGTCCCATACTGACAAAACGTCTACAGTCAGCTACAAGTTTATTACGGCAGCTAATATCAATTCCAGTCAATTCATAAAAAGTATGGAAACGGAGGTAATTGTGCCTTAATTTGGCGGGAACCAAGTGTCCAGATGCTTGTCCTTCATCTTTCTTATTGCAACTTTGAAAAGTTCCCTACTCCGAAATCCTTAGCCTTTCCGTTTGATGGCAGCGGTGTGGACCTTGCTAAGGTCAAGTAGTTCAATAGACCTTTTGCTAGAACTTAAAGAAACTTTTGACAACAGTACAAGTTTGGGTTTTTGGACCAATACTTACTGTGCTTCCTTGAAACCCATTGATCCAGCGCCGGAAGACACGAAGACAGGAGAGCCCCTTTTTATTCCCACTCTTCTTTACAATTTCTAACAATTCCGCTGTAATGTAGCAGTATGAAAATAGTTTCGTGCTACTGCTAGTTAGGTCGTGCACTTCTTCACTAGTTTTGAGTTCATGGTCAGCGATAGCAAACTTCGCAGCAACGCATCTGTTGGTCATGTCATGGGTGCTATATATAAAAATGCATTAAAAGCAATTGCTGATTTTGTATTCAGTGCATCACTGATATCAGTGAACAGATCCTTGCTGTTTAGCGAGTGTAGATTTTTGAGCGGCCTCTACCAGACAAATACTACACACCGTAGAACAGTGTTTGTTTAACTGTAGTTTCGTAATACCTCTTGAACAGCAATATAAGGCAAACATGTCTTCCATAGCCTCTCCTCAACAGTGGACTTCCATGACAGCTTTCTATCAACAATAGGACCCAAGTACTTCACCTTTTCGGCCGGGGGAAATCGAAAACCCAATGAGGTGTTCATCCCGGATTTTATATCTCTAAGTAAATGAAACTAGTTAATGACGATAACATCAAAAAAGTTACAGAAATCATATTTAAAAATCCTCGTGTTTTCATTAGAGGCATAGCAGAGGATCTCAACATCTCTTTTAAATTGACTTAACATATTTTGGTTAATGTTTTGGATATGAAACATGCCGATGCAAGACTCCTACTACGTATATTAGGTAGTACATTGCCTATTTTGAAGGCGATAAAAAAAATTTCTTTAAATATGTGAATTTTTTCTTTGGTTGATGAGGAGTTATACTTGTATAATACTCTCCAATGATTAATAGAAAGTTCTAACTGCTGCTTAAAATTCTTAAACCCCTACCTCTTAATCTGTATGTCTATTGTAATAGATAATAGCCCCCAAAACAGAGTATAACACCACTGGGAGAGGTAAAGTACTTTCAAAAAGAAGTGAAGCTTCTAGATATACGATACATAATCTAAAAATTTGGTATTAAAAAATTCACCGAAAGAAAAAGTGGTTTTCTTTCAACTTTACTAACTTATTTTTTCAGGGATCGATAAGCTTCAGAGCTTACATAATTTTCGTAAGATATGAAAACAAATGCACTAAAGTTATATGGCTTTCTGACTATCAATTGAAGTTTTCAAATTATCTCCTCATATTGAGCAGTATTTCTCACATTGCCCAATCTCGTTGTTTTTATACACTCTCGAGCTTTCTGCTTAACAGCTACACATATACATAACGGATTCAGATATGCATATATATTTACATTAATTCCATCGCCTGGTGACAAATGTGAAATAAAGAGTATTCAGCACTTTAGACCGGTGTTGAAATATTGAAATAAACTTTGATTGCACTACGTCGGTGATGTCGCAAAGCTGACATCTCACTATAAACATACGGAGATGCATACATAAACACCGTAGTAAGAATACAAAATAAAATATAAAAGAAATACAATAATCATGCTGCTCGAGACACTTCTCAGCGCAAAAAATGTTTATGTTTGGCATCAAATTTTTTCCCCAGGGAAAAAGCTGTGCCGAGCAATTATCATGAGAACATGGTAGAATAGGTGTAGAAATTCTAGTGTCGCCAGCAGCTGTCTAAATTCAATTAATTTACAAAATTTATTGCAATATTTGATGTTTGGTTTTGTTGACAATTCAGCACAAATTATAGCGAAATTCGCTGTGTTTATTTTATAACTTACTTTAAAAATATAGAAACAACAAAAGCGTCTGCTGGATATAAGCTCTTAAAATTTGGATCCATTAATGATGTGTATGTGTGCAGCGAATACTTAACCCAAGTGTTGGCATGAAATATAATATACATATGAATATACTTGTATGTAAGTGCCTATACAAATAAGTCGTGATCTCTGATGCCATACATATAAAAAGAATAGTAAATATATCAGAATCCCTAATATTTTTCAAAACTTGTCTTCAATGTTATACACTAAGGACTTCCAAACTAATTTTGGATATACAGCATGATTAAATTTCATATATGTATAGTACATACGTGTGTGTCTCTTATCCATACTGCTGTCGTAGCTCCGACAAATTAATTCTAATATTTCACCATGCAAAAATCAATATTGCATCTCCAGCGGCTTTGATTATTTTTATCCACCGAGGTTTTTCATTCATTTCCTCTATGTCCCATCGAGCGAGTTGACCTCAATATTCGATAACATGCAAACTGATATACAAGTATTTCAGAAAAAATTTGCCAATTTCGCCGATAAAAATATCGCTTGTTTGGTATTGGTCTCTGTAAAAGCAGTTTATTCGAGATATGAGCATGATAATAAGTTTCATATTTAAATAGGGTCCTTAAAGGGTTACATGGGTTTCATCGGACAGACTTTTTCCAACAATTTTTTTCACATATAAAAAAAACAAACATTTTATTCGAATTTTTTAATGTTACAAAGAAAACAAACAAACAATTTACAAGGAAATTCTGAAATTTTCGGAAAAAATATTTTAAACTTCGCCATTGCGATGCCATTTCCGGTGACCCCTCGGAGAAAAAGATGCGCCCGCGTTGGCAGGATAACTTCTTACAGGATCATCTAAGGTGAAAAAATACGTTTTTTAATTAAAACCTTAACTCAGAAAAAAACTGAAAATTGGATTTTTGGCAAACATTTTTCAAAAAAATTAAAATTTCGGTAAGAATTTCGGGACATTTTTTTTAATAGGTGTAATCGAAAAAAAAATATTTCATCCAAGTCTTTAAGAATTGTATCGCAAAGCCGTGTGTAAAATTTCATGAAGATCGGTTGAATGGCTCTCGAGAAATCTTGCCAACCAACTTCAAAAACACAGTTTCGAAAAAAACGCGTTCAAAAACGACGCACTTAGCCTAGCTTGCCTCAAGCGCTCGGGTACTCAAAACCGTATCTCCGAAATTGTTACTCGGATGAACTTGAAAATTTAGGCCAATACTCTAGAAGTGTTGTAGAATTTAATTTAAAAATTCGATTTTTCTGAAATCCGTAAACCCATGTAACCCATTAAGGCAGTCAGAAACCAAAGCGCGTTGAGCAAAGCAAGGTAGGAATTGATTTCTCTGATCAATATCTGCAAACCACATACATATAAGACTGCGAGATAATATTTCGCTTCATGTATGAGTGTCGTGTAGACAGATTCTTAATACGAAATTGCCCATAACCTTCTAAATTTTCACTTAGTGATTCATTGTTAACTTAAAATATGCTTTCGATCCTTTGATACAACTAGAAATATTGTGTCAAATTGATGCTCTATCCTGCAACTGAGCTCTACATTTTTATTATCTTACTCTATCTACAACCACCCTATCCATAACCAACTCCTTCGCAGCTCTTTTAGTAAATGCACTACTTTACTATAAGTTCTCAGCCACCCATGTGATTGTTTAACGAACTGCTGCACTCAAAGTTTTACCGTGTTTGCTTTAAAATAAAATGAGCACAATGAACACTAAACAAGGTTTTTGTGCACGACAATCCTTTTCGGCGCCTCACACTATTCAACAGTCAAGTGTTAAATGAAATTTGCCTAAGCAAATAAAAGCGTATTGATACAATGCAGCCGGCGTATTGTGCCTATATTCCGCAACTCTTATATTTACTTTGTTGTACATATATTGTCATGTGCGATTTAAAATGCAAATTGGCCCACCCGTAAGCAGAGTGGCTGCTACTGTCAACATGTAAATATGGTTTATAATAAATAAAACAATACTTGCAATTCTATACGGATATTTAAAGTAACATTCAATTTTATTGTGAGCTGCAGCAGCTAATAAAAAACTTAGCTATTTGTGAATTAATACCATTTTTCTTTGGCCCAAAAAGAACTCTGAAGCAATTTCGAAACGGAACCACTCAAGTGTTAATAACAACCGTGAGCCATTATTAAATGCCATGCGCATACGGCGCTTTCTGCCACCGTGACTTTTACTAAGACTTTTACCCCATTGACAGCGTAGACGCCATCACCTAATTTCAATAACCAATTTTGATTGATGTGCCACCAATGAGTGACAAGTGCGCACGTAAGGTTTTCAGCTATACATATACGTCTTTACCGTAATTTAATATTGCACCTATCTCCTTTTTTGCCGTTAGTTATTTGATCCATTGCAAACGCCACAGCTCAACAACCAACCACAGGCGATTGAAAATTTGATACCATGCACATTTCTCACATACATTGTTGTTATTAAGTTTTTTTTTCTGCTTTTTAATCGTATTTAACATGTATTTAGTTTTAGTCTTTTGAAACCTAAGATGGCGTTAAAAGGTCCTTAAGAAATATACGTAAAACTTAAATGAGATGGTGGATGGATGGATACGTGTGTGATGCTATTCGTACTCTATCTTCAACATTAGTACTTGTATGTCCAAAGCAAAATGGATCATTTTCTTGAATACAGTTAGTTAACAAATATTTTCCATACTTTCCTTAAGCCAGTACATTAACTTGCATCTTGCACAGATTTATAAAATATACAAAAATTTGCCCTAAAAGTGTATCAAACCCGTTGCTATTTTCAATTTTGCTCATTTAATAGAATATTTTTGATTTATAATTGAATTCATTTTTACAAAGTGAATCCAAAGCGTCGGGTGCACCCAGAGCTAAGTTTCGATCAACAAAACTTTTAGATAACTTATTCTATATTAGAAGCCAAGTTTTAACCAGTTTTTCGATTGCTTCGATTAGGTCTGTATATTAACGCAAAAATTATAAGTAGACTAATTGGAATACGCGAAAACAGTTATACTACATATATCTCCGAGGGCAGAGATCATGTATGCTCATTTCAAATTGCACTACAGGTCGGTGAAAAATTTGTCAGCTGAAGGAAACTTTATAGTGAAAGTATAGACTTTAAATGAATTACAACGATTTTCCAGGGCTAAGCGTTCAAGAGTTGTATTCACATAGAATTTCCAAAAATCTGCTTTTTGGCTTATATGTATATCAATGTATTGATATTTCAAAATGTTTTCCGAAAAATTTGATGTTGATAAGAGAAGTCGGATCAAAAATTATAAACGCGTGTTTCTCGAAACGCGGTTTTCTCAGTCGATGAAGAAATTTCTCCGAAATGACTGTACTGGACGGCTTAAAATTTTTACACGACCTTCTTAGATAGGTATATTTGTTAGGGAATACTCGAAGGAATAATAATGTTATATATTACGCTTGCAATATTTTACTACAGAAAAACTATGCTGAAATACGAGTGACGATCTGTCGGTGAAATATTTCAGAAACTGTCCTACCAATTTCACTCAATTTTCATATGCGATATTAGCCAGCAATTTCTATCAAACATTGTGATTATGGGCGAAAGTGGACGATAACCATGACTACTCTCAATATAACAGAACCTTAAACTCCATCTAAGGCTTTTACTTCCAGTATATAAATAGAAGAACATTGAATATATACAGATGAAATTTTATTGTTGAAATCGGGCAATATCTTTTCAAGAACTCAGACAATAAACATCAGGACCTCCGTCCATTTGTCTGATTTTTACCGAACATTTCCGGTCAATCTGTGAGTTCTTAGATTGAAACCATGGAAATGGCGATTTTCGTGATTTTTTTTTAAAGAAAGTTCTCTATCGAATGTTTCGAAGTTCTGTGGGCATAATAAGGTATATTTTCAGCTATATTTTAAGATTTTTTTTATACAAAAATATTGAAAAATATCGGAGTTATGTGCTCTCTTCAACTGCTGACAGGGTTCCAGCCGAATGAGTAGCTGAAACAAAAACCCAACTGCTGACAGGTGATCCTTTTTAATGCCAAATTGACAATTTTCAACCAAACATATTAAAGAATACTTAGTTTTAATTTAAAGTCGATTGATCAGTTTCTCCTTGAGTTATGATGACAGTAATTCTGAAAAATGACATTTCGCGAAAAACTCGTTTAAAGTTTCAACTATCAATTTATACCTCTTTAGAATGCTGCCATTCAAGAACTATTCAAGATACGACGTTGTTCCTTTCACCGGTTATTCTTTAAAATATAAACTATCGAAAAAGTAAAAAAATCGATTTTTTGTGTCCCCTATACCTAACATAAATATTTTCGAGCTTGCGGTTGCCTTCAATCGGCTAATATGTAAGAGTCTCCTCTTCACTCTTATTTCCAACTGTCTTGCACTTCAAGCATTCTGAAAAAATATAAATAAAAATTTTCAGAATGATTTTTCGGAATTTTGGCAAAATGGGAATGAAATTCCATCTTTCACAAAATATTTGTTTGATTTGAATTCAATTTCTAACATCTTTTTATAAACTTCTCAGAAAATCTCAAAATGGGCTATATCGAACTACAATAACGTTATTTTCCCATATAACACGGGATTTGAGAACTTTCAGCTTCTTTTTATAAGAAAAAATTACAACAATCGGTATAAGCTTCTTTACCTTTCTAACCGAAATCGGTTATGTTTGATAACTAGCTGGTTCTATATATGTTTCTCTTCTTTTCTTAACATTTGAAAATATTTTGGCGTGTCTTTTCTACACAAATGAACTTGCCGTCAATTTTATACAAAGTATTCGACAAGCAGATCTTATGCTTATCCAAATATTTCGACCGGCGCACAATAAAGTAAGTCGAAATAATTAATCATATAGCGACACTAAATCAATCAATGACCTGAGTTTGCAACTTTAATCCACTGACAACATAATTTATTCCCACATCATCTGCTGCATTTCACATTATTTGCATGTGTGTGTGTGTATTGGCACACGAAAAAACCAGCCTCACATTCACTAACTTGCCGCTCGTTATTGACGAATGATGCACATTTTATCACGGGCAATGCAACTGCAAATGACGAGCGTGCAACTTGCCAACGATACGTGCGTCTATTGGCGGCACACATACGCATATTTGTATGTATGTAAAAAATTTATAAAAAAATATATAACAGTGTATGAGCGTAGCGATAATTTCAACCGCCTCTCGATTTCGCACACGATTTTCATATATTGCCTTTCATTTGCCTTTTTCACGGCGTTCCTTTCCAATTTGCCAATTGCCGCCCCAAGGTATCCTCTGGTGCAGCACATAACGAGGCATTACAATACACGTACACACACACAAACACACACGAGATCCTGCATAGCATCAGACAAGCTACACAAAGCCACCGCGCCGCGCATTATTCCCCGCCTTACCGCGCCCACTTGATGAGCGACAGCGCGAACGTAGTTTGCCACAAAATTATGAATGACTTTGGGCAAAGTGAGATCTCCATGCCGCAAACTGTGACTGCCACGACAACAAGTCAACAAGCAGCAACATTGCGCCGAAAACAAAAAACAAAAACAATATACATATTTATACATAAAACAACCGAAACAGATACAGTAAGCAGTGCGCCGTTTTTGTTGCCACAGCCGCAGCCGCACATTTGTAAGTTGACACGAACTGTTGCACTCAATGAATCTCGCCGAACAACATACTTCATCATAAATATGTGCAAAGTATCGGTGGCGCATAAGCAGCCACCCGGCGGCGGCACAACACACACTTAAACGTACATTGCCCACAACACTGCAGCGCGGCATCGGTGGCAAGCAAACGCAACGGCAGCAATTAAGTTGCGCCTGCGCGCTCTAGCCACTCTAGCTGTTGGTGGTGGTTCTTTTCTTGTCGTGTACCTTGCATCTTGTAGTTTTGCGCTTGGCGGCCGAAAAGGCTGAAATACTTCACAGGCAACTGCCACGAACTTAGCGGCCGCCACCGACGCCTTGTGGCTGGAGTGTTGAAAAGTAAAGAAGCTTTAACAAATTACCGCCCAGACGCATCAGCGCAACGAATGACTGCAGCGCATCGCCAACACCAACAACAATAAGAACATAACATATTAGTTTAAAACAACAGAAGTAGCTTAATGCACACATACACACTTGTAGGGTTAAGTTTAGACAGCACTACCAGCGTTGCGTCTTAAACAACAACGGTGCCGACAACGGTGCAATCAAAAAATACGAAGTTGATTCAAAACAGTGTTCAAAATAACGAGCTGTGATTTTAAAATCTGCCTTTAGTAGAGTTTGTTTTTACGCAGTTTCTAAAGAAGCCTTGATAGAGAAAGTGCAATGTATATGAAAATTTTTTCAGCCACCGTAGAAGACCCTAAAAACAGAACATCTAGTTTTAAATTGGTACGGGTAATCTCTGTCTTCGCAGACATCGTCGAATTTGTGAGTTCCAATGAGTCTTATAAGAAGTTTTCACCTAATACACACAACAAATCGAAACACTCTTAAAACTAAAGGGTAATCTATTTTGAAATTTTCTTACTTAAAAAAAACAGTAACTTCAAATTTAATGGCGAATATTTATTATCACTCGAAAGAACATTCGTTGGCATCTAATTTTTGTTGAAGATTATCTCTTTCAAATGTTGGCTGCGGCTACGGCAAAAATGGTCCATCCGTTGAGTTCAATTTTCGATGACGATGACTCGTTCGAGCATTTTGACAGTTAACTGGCGAATGACACTCGTGATATTTTGCTCCAAAGCATGAAATGAAGCGGTATTGTCCGCATAGACTCTAGACTTTACATATTTATAACACGATCTTGATGGCCAATCCACAGGCCCGAAAGATGAAGTTATCTGTTCACCGAAGTGTTCCCTTAATAAATCCATTGATTGATATGAATTGTGGGAAAAGGCGCCATCTTGTTGAAACCAAATATCGCCGATATCGCGATTTTGAATTTCAGCCATCAAATAATCGGTTATAACGGCGCGATAACGGTCGCTATTGACGGTTGCTTCTCACCGGCCTCTTTTTGAAGAAATGTGGAGCAATGATTCCAACGGCCAACAAGTCATTTTTGGAGTTTTGCCAAATGCGCCAATTTTGCTTGTTTACATACCCATTGGGTCAGAAATCGGCTTCACTGCTGAACAAATGGATTGGATCTTCTTGAAACTTTTTAAGAGCCCATAGATCGAAACGATGTCGCTTGGATAGGTCGAGTGGCTTCAGTTCTTGCAAAATTTCGATTTAAGATCTCGACATAAAATATGCAAAGTCATTCCATATGTCAGCCTGAGTTGCTACGAATGACACCGAATCGGCTCTCCACGATCTTCGTGTACACTTTCAGCTACGGTCACCATATTTTCTTCACTGCCTGCTGGATATGGTCTATGAGATCGTATATTAAGCTATAATAAATTTTGGGTCTCAAGATTAGTGCATTATTTGATAAATGTGCATGGTACGCTCAGCAAGCCTATTATGTTGACCATAAGTTGAGAGAAGTGCGCGAAGCACAATCTTTACAGAGCATGAATTTTCGTAATAAACTTGAACAATTTGTAAACGTTGTTCAGGCATAAGTCTGTCCATAAGAAATGTCAAACAATAATGAACAAAAGTAATATGATAGCTTGACATGACTCACGCGTCGTCTGACTTAAAAAGGCTATTGAAAAATTACCTCTTCTTGAATCACCCGTTAGTTAAATCTTGTCTTGATGTTCATTTCGTCATTCGAAACTCTCCTTTTTTATCCACAAGATAATGATTTTTCTCAAATTTATTCAGCTCGAACTTTATAATTGAGCTCTGGACTCATTCACGATTGGTTTACCTAACTACATATATATCCATTCATCACGTTTCAATGGTTATAGTACTATTCTCAATAGGTTAGGGATAACAATGGCTCTGGGGTGCTATATGATTGCAAATCTTACGCTCGAACATTGCCTGAACCACATAACCACATTTTTAACCAAAATCTCGAAATGAGTCAAGTTCCTGCCCTTCGTTTTTATATTAAATTTGTCACAAAGTTTCTAACACACAGAAGTAAACCTCGGAGATCCTGTAAAATATTCATAGCATCTATATGTCTCAGGTTTAGTAGATATAGCCATGTTTGTCTGTCTGTATATATGCGAACTAATCCCTCAGTTTTTTGAGATATCGATCCGAATTTTTACACTCTTGTATTTCTTTCCAAGAAACTGCTCATTTCGTTGAAATCGGCGATTTCAGCGGATTTCATGTATGGCAACATTTTTATTTGCGAAACTTTTCTTTGGAAAGAACAAATATGTTTTTTATGAAAAATTATGCTTAGCCCCACTGTACAATCTAGAAAGACACGCACCGACGGACAGACAGACAGGCAATTGAAGAGGCGGAGAGATAGCAGCCGAATGGTGCATTTGCGCCCAGCGGCAGCACACAATGCCGAACTACAACGCGCTGAAAGCAGTCAAATGACGAACCGTCAAACCGACTAGCAGACTTACAGCCGATTTATTGCTGAGTAATTGCAGGGGATATTTATGCGAGGAAGCGTTTCGCTGCCACTATCGCTACAGTAAAGGCTTTCGTTGATGATTAGGCTTGTGTATGTAGCTGCTGTTGTTGTTGTTGTAGCCGTAGCTGTAGTTGTGGCTGTAAGCCAAGATCGGTTTGCGGCACTCGCACTAGCCGCATAACAAGGCATACCGCAAAAGAGCGGCGTATTTGCTGTCTTTCGGAATGTAAATCATGCGCTAAGTGCCCGATTTAGGCGACCAACGATCGTCCGGACGGACCGCAACTGAAGCTCAGGCTGTAAACTTGAAAATTTGCGCACTGAATGTGTACATATGTATGTATGTAGCTGTATAAGCAGCGTGTATCATGCGTGCAGCCGCTCGGCTCGGCGGACAGCTTTCAACAACAACAACAGGAACAGCACATGCAATGAGGAAAATGTAATGCACCGAACATAACTCATCGCACATAATGAGACTGCAATAATTCATTTGTGCTGCAACAACAACAATAATTGTGGCAGTGACAATAACAGCAACAATAACAACAACAACAAAGAGAACAGCATTATTGCGCATCAACGCACATCACATTTCGCAGCACAACCAGCGCGTCACAATTTGTTTTGCCAACATAAAAACACACACACACATACGTACATACATACATATAGACATGCGTAGCTTGTTGGTGACACCAACGAACACGGCCTGTTAGTCGTCCTGCCACCATTATCGCCAGCGCTAGCCGAGTTGTGTCTTAAGCTCACGCACCGCCTGCATTGCGTGTTGTTGCAACACTGCATTGTGGCATTGTGGCTTTGTTGCATCCGTACGCGTTACTGTTAGCGTCTATTTTTACCCACTTTTTCACCTTCGCCCGGCATCCTCATAGCGTCGTTCACTTAGCTTAGCGGCGTTCGATTGGCTCGGTAATTAAGTATAATGAGCGTAATTGCTAATGTACTCGTACTCCTCGCATGCGTACATACCACAGGCACATTGTACTGGTCCATCGTGCCACCACACATTGTTCGATTGCCACACAGTGTGTGAAGCGTGCAGCGTGCAATATTCGGCATGCGGCGTACAGCGTGCGGTATAATGAAGCTAGTAGATCGGCAGTCATCAGCGACGTTACCGCCTTAGCATTGCGCTCGTTCTCGAGCGAGTATAAATGAGCGAAATTAAAATGTATGACAAAGTGCGTGCAATAATTCGTTCAAATATTTAATGAAGCCGACCGCAATGTGGATAGTTGTCGTCAAATTACTGCCGATATGATACTTTAATTGAGGCTACGCTAAAGCAGCTGGGAAAGCTTGGAAGCTTGGAAGTTAGCCAGCAAGCGATGTGATGTGCGGCATGGTTAGTTGTGCCATGGCAAAAATATATCCGGAGATGCATTATTATTTGATTTTGATATAAAACGAAGCCAATCCAAGTATACAGGAACTTTAAATTTACTCACGAAATCTGAAATAAAAGTGCAAAAGAGTTGTGGTATCCAAACATTTACATGTATTGTTTTGACAAATTGCTTGCGGAAACCTCGTTTTAGCGCCGCAGAATCTAAAATATACACAATGTTTGATCGACCCAACGAGACAAACCCATCCCTTTTACTCTGCTACAATTAGTTGAGAAATAGGTCAAAGGTTTCGGTGTGTAGAATTTATTGAGTGAGGCGTGATGAGGGACCTAATACATGTTTTACTGCCTATTTAGGGATGCAATAGCTTTATATCTAAAAGTTGAATGATTTCACTTAAGGGATTATGCCCACTTGGAGGTCAGCGAAAAGGTTTGCTTTTGTAAATTTAATGTCTGGGCGGAGTTGGTACAGGTATACTCGTATAGTGCCCAGAGTTAGGCGAATGGAAACCATTTAAGCTACCGAACCACTGCAGTATATTTCAAGCAGACGCCTTTGCTATTTGGAAATCCACGGAGTTAGACTCTACAGCATCAGCAGACAACTCTATAGTTAATATAAGTATGGAGAGCCAAGCAGCAATCAAAAGGCTTTAACATCGTTTCGCATATCGGCCAGAAGTGCTTTGGAAAGCAAGAGCCAGGTCACAAAGGCATTGCCACGAGTTGCGTACGATTGTCATCCGAAAACGTGATCAACACTACAAAAAATCATCTTTACGACGATCTGGATAGGAGCATGACAAGAAAAATCGAGACGCTATGGAACGATCTTCTTGGGTGCAAAACTTCAAAAGTCATGTGTAAAATGGTAGATTCGAAATATACAAAGTTCCTACTGTTATTCGACAGAAGGGACTGTAGGAACAAGACTGGAATACTCACTGGCTACAGTTTGGTGGCGGCACACACCTTCAGAATGGAGTTGACGGATCGAGAGAACTGCAAAATATGTCAAGAGCAAGGCACCAGAGAAGAAATGGAGCATATCTTGTGCACTTGTAACGCATAGGCAAGGCTACGCTTTAGGCATTTGGATCACGTTAGCATAAGACACCCGAAAAAGGAACTCAATCTGGCATAACAAAGAATCAAAATTGATCTATGCGTGGCTCATAAGAATACCAGACTGTCATAATATTAGCTCAGCGACTCATAATTTAAAATTTGGAATTTCCTTGATCCTGTAGTCTAACTATAGGAGAAAAAAGACTTTGGCGGTGAGAATAATTTTTGAGCTCAAAAATGCAGTTTCAAAGTCTGCTCAAATTTTTATTTTTGCCAAATTGACAGTGTGGCTGAAATTAATATCAGATATCTCTAAGAAGGTCGTATGGAAATTTCTGGCGATCGGTTCATCTATTTCAAGGTATTTTTCCTCACCAACTCTAAAACGATATATGCTCATTTCTCCGAAACTCTTTGCCGGATAAACTTCACATTCTCAAAGAATATTTCCAAATATAAATACATGCATACATTCGATGCGTATCAAAAAACTAACTAATGAATATAACCACTTAAACAAAGTGCATTAAGACTTGTTATTTCTTCAAATTTTTTTCGCTATCCCGGCGACTTTTCAACATTTATGATACCACTTTAAATCAGCGCATCACATACACCTGTCTACTTCCACTACAATTTACCATCAACACCCTGTATATACGGTGTTAATGTCTCATTTCGTTATCTGTTTTTGCAACTTTATTGCAGCCCAGTTGGTTACCAAAATATGCACCTTTAAATTTGTTGTCTGCCTTTGCTCTTACGGTGCGACTAAAACAAAAAACACGACATGTGGTTGCATGCAACACACAGCTTGTAATCCATTTCAATTACTCGAAGTGTTTCTTTGTCAGAGCCCACAGTTTCTTTTAGAGTTCGGTTGGTTTGTTTGATATCTTTTCCGCACTGTCATGTCGTTTTGCTCAGCTCAGCTGGTGTGGCAGTAATTTTTGGGTGGTCCCGTTGACCTCCACAGACTTTTTGTCTCTTGTACAAATGCACAAAAAAGAGGCGAATACATGCGTTTACCTGTATAAATACATTTAAGACATTTCTTGTTATGTATTTAATTGAGTTGCTTACTTCGTACACTCTCCACTTTTTATTCTTTACATCTTTAGCAGGTCACTGTGTTAAGTCCATTAACACTTGCCTGTTCTTCAAGAGTACCGCAAGTCAGTATAAAGTTTTTGTATAGTGGTTTAACATTTTTAGAGGATATTTTCGTTATCAAATCTAAACCTGAAACTTTTTCGCACAATATAAAATGTAATTTGTCTCTGATTTTCAAACTCTTCTTCATAATTTTTTTAATAGAAAGTTTTGTAATATGTAGCTCGCGAAGGTTAAATGTGACCACTATAAAGCGTTAGAAAGATAAGGTGTTGTGCGAAGGAAAATTTTTAGTCATAATTGCTTAACTCAGTGTTGTCTGAGCACGTATCAAAGGTGGACATCAGCAATGAGAAAATATGCCACATATTTAAGTTTTCTTTTTTCGATAAAGGCGAAATCGAAAAGCAGAGGGGTTAAAATGTTAACAACGTTTATAGTCAAAAATATCCTAGAAATAATGGAAAACGTCAATCGACTATCATATAAACACTTTTTGTCCAGGATCTAACCAATCTGTACAAAAACAAATCACAACAATATCAAGGCATTTTTGAAAACTGGTTACTGTTGATAAAAAGTGAGTCGATTTCGATAACAATGGGCGTGATTGTATTCGCCACGCAAATGGTAGCCAATCCAAGATTGGCGGTAGTAAAGATTATGCTATGTGTTCAGTGGTATAGGCAGAGAGTCCTCTAATATTATAAACTGCAGTCCCACTGCCTTATTTCGGACTTACATGTCGTTAACAATTGACTGACTGAAGGTGGCCAGCTTTTGCCACCAGGAGTGGAATTTTGTTCCATCAAGACAACACAAGGCCACAAACATCCATAGGAACTGGCCAGAAACTCCGGGGCTTAGTTGGGAGTTAGTGGAGAAGTCTCTGTGTATCTACCTCATAGTCCAGACCTGGTACGAAATCAGCTTGTGAATATCAACTGTCCTTGCTTTTTCCCAATGGGGGAACAGCTATTGTGTATGTTGCCATGCAGTCAGATGAGTTTTAGAAAATTTCTGTCGAGCCATTTATATAAAGGGTTTTTTCCATTTCGAGGTTCTCTACTTATTTTTAAATTATCTCTTGCGAATTTTGACCGCTGCTAAGTCTCATACCATCGTCCATCGGTTGAGTCCTATTTTCGATGTCCCGTTCAAGCATCTCGACTGATAACTGACGAATGAAACGCATGATGTTTTGTTCCAAGGCCTGAATCGAAGCGGAATTGTCCGCTTTACATATATCCACAGAAAAAAGTTTAACGATATGATACCACACGATTTTTATGACCAATCGACCGGTCCAAAACGTGAAATTATCTTCTCACCGAAAAGTTCCCTCAATAAATTCATTAATGGATGTGATGTGAGGGAAGTGGCGCCGTCTTGTTGAAACCAAATGTCGCCGAGATCACGAGCTTCAATTTCAGGTACCATCTGGCGGATAATAGTATCCATTGACAATTACGATCTCACCGGCAACATATTTAAAGAAATATGGTCGGATGATTCCACCGGCTCACAAACCACACTAAATCGTTGTTTTTATCGGAATGAAATGGCAAGTTTGTCTTCGTCCCAATTGCGGATATTTCTCGACTCTCCACGGTCTTTGTGTACACCCTCAGCTGCGTCTGCTATATTTTCTTCACTACGTTCCAGACGTGGTCTGTTCGGTCGAACATTATCCACTAATGAATGCAGGGTCTCAAGATGGGTGGTGGTGTTGCTTATAGTATGCTGAATAGGCCGATTATCTTGGTCATAAGTTGACCAAAGTGCTCGAAACATTTTTCTTACAGAACGTGAACGTGAATTTAATAAAATTGAAAATTGATAAATTGAAATGAATGATATGCCAAATAATACTTAACAAAAATAAGGTGACAGCTTGACACTTGATTTGTCAAAAAAGGCCATTTGGGCTTACAGTTTGTTTAGTAGAAGTATGGAGATATATGTCAGGTGTTTCTTAATCCAGAAAACTACAATTAGTATAGAGAGTTCTTTAAATTTGTATGCAGTTTCAAAGGCTTTAAAGTCATGATCCATAATAAAAACCCCACCAGATTGCTAAAAGAAAATCAAGAAGCTCTTCGTCGTACGATCGTTAAAAGTTCTTTCAGAAATTAATTTAAGAATGATACCTCCTCTCCTACATATCTTTTCATTATGGGTATCAAAGCAGTCCTCACCTTTCAAATCGCAACCTCTGTAAGTAAATTTGCTGACACCGTTAACAATTTTCATTAAACAGTAAGATCAAATTAGGTTTAGTGCTAATCCTAAATTATCAAAGGTCTACATTGACCACCATGTCACAATATCCATGCTAAACTTTTGAAGGATTATAGATCTGGAAGTATCTCTTAGCCGATCCTCTGCTCAATTTCTGACAACTTTACGACACTTCAACAAAGGAACCATCATCTGTTCGTATTAAAACAAGCCATTTAATATTTGCCGCACGGGAGATTTTTCTTTCAAGTTTTGTCAAACAAGAAATCAAATAATTTTGATGATTTCGTGTCTGTTAAATGTTAATGCAATACAAACAAATAAACAAGAGCGCATTCACGCGTACTCTGTCAAAGCCTTGAGCACATAAGAACTTGGCAAACAAAATTTGTTAACTAAGAACAAACATACATACAAATATGAACATATATTCAAACGCTTTTGGTACAAAAAATGTGAAAACGAGTACACAAATTTGAACAAATAACAAATCTGCATAATCATCAATGGGAAATAAAAACAACGAATAAGTCATTGGTAATGCAACGACAAGAAATGTGTAACAAGACAAGCAAACAAACAGCAAAACAACAAAAAAAGAAGAAAAACACAACACAACAAATGCAAACAAATAACTTTGAGATAAAAAGATTAAGCGGCGACAAACTCTTTCAACGGCGTTGGACCGCAACACGCACTGAGCCGCAGCCAACACATTCCAAATGGGTTTTGGAGCAATTTACCGCTGCAGCGTACACGTGTTTGCATGTACTTGAACAAAATGGGCAGCTAATCCGAAGAAATGTCCAGAAAGTGCACCGAATGGAACCCATTCAGTAAGTGCGCCGGCCTGGTCCACGAGGAAATGCTGCCGAAGCGGTGAACGCCGCGCGCAAAGTGGACAAACAAAGGCGCGAGAAAGCACAATGAAGTACAATAAATTCGAATACAAAGCAGCTATGAAAACAATCGCTGCTATATGTTGTTGTTGTTGTATTTGTATGTGTCTTATTTTTTGTTGTGCTCAACGCTGACTGCACAATTTCACAGCAGCTTACTTTGTTAAAAAGGTGCTACTTTGTGCCTTATTTAACTGCCTTGCAACTCTCTTTACCTTTTGTTGTATTTTTTATTCCACAATCAATATTAATTCTTCTTCGCACCATTATTGCGGATGCCGCGCACGCAACGACGTGTGTTTGTAAGCGCGCGCATCCATAGCGCCGATCACTAATCGCCTCTGAACGATCAATGATCTCGATATCCCAGCTCACGCTCGCACACACACACACACTTTAACAGAAACGCGTACGCATTCGGTGTTGTACCTCAGCACAGCCACTGCCACTGCCTCCATCAATTCAATTTGAATCAATTTTGTTTGCGAATGCAAGCAAAGCTGGCAGTTTGTAGTTGTTGTTTTGATTGAGGGTCCTCGAAAGGGTATAAACATCATATCAAATTATTTGATTTTTGTTCTCTGCCCATACGTGTGCATTGTTGCATTGTTGGGGCACAACGTGTTTGTTTGTTGTTGCAAGTGGCCGCTTTAACAAGCGGGCGGTACAAATCACAGACACACGTCTACATATGTTAAACAATTAAATGTTGCACTTCAAAAAAGCAAAAGCAAAAAATAAAAAAAAATATTGTGAAACAGAATGGATGAGCTGTGAGAGTGCGACAAGCATGACTTATTGAACAGCGTTCTCAGCGTTACACGGTAGAAATTGGTGTGTCTCTTTCCATACCAAATTGTGTATGACAGTTGGTGTATAAAGTTATTTAGTAATCATGTGCCCTACAGTGACAATTATTTGGGTAAAGTTAAACCAAAACTGGATTACTTGCTGTCTCTTATGATTTGTACCACTTAGTTTCGGTTAGGTTATGTTAAGAGGACAATACTGTCAGGAACAACAGAGATATCAACAGCGTAGAATTTCGTGTCCGTTGTGATACTTGAAACTCCTATATGTTAATCATAAGGAGTCTCATAATGCGATAAGGCCCTTTTAATCTAACACAAGTTCTTGAGATCGATAAAAGCAGTTCCGGCCATTTTCTCTCCTGGCTCGCCGAGAAACATGACTTCCGAGATATTCTCTCATGCACTTCATTCTTCGCCAAAACTTGGACAATTTGTGTCCGATGAAATATTAGTCTCAGTGGATGGATTCTTATAGAATAGTGCACATTAAGAACTCCCACGACTTTGTTTAGATTAACCTTGCCAAAAGTAAATATTTTCGTGGATCTCCAACATTCTACTCATGACCTCGCAATCGCACAAAAACTGGTTATCGACCAACTCCTGCTATTCTCATATGAGGTTCATAGATTCAGTGCTAGAACGCGAGAGCACAACGGCGGTCTAGCTCGTTCCCACTCTGATATAAGTGAGATAAAGACAGCGCCTCTTGAGAGGTCATCAGCTTTACGGTTTTCAGCGATTCCGCTACGGGCAGGCACCCAAACTAGTCTGATAATGAAGTAACTTGACTCACTATTGATAGTGAGGATAAACCATATATTCGACTTCTTTATGTGCAGCCTCTAGCGATGGGAAAAAAAAACTTAGCCAAGACCTCGGAAAGCTTAGTTAGCGTGTTGTTAAATCAATGTAAGAGACACTTTTTTCAACTTAATTAGTCTGAACCCTTTCTGATAATTTAATTATTTAATAATTTAAGTTTATCTGGTAGGTGGTTATGCATTGACCTGTTTGGTCCTTTGCGATACCAGATGGAGTTCCCTTTCTAAGTCCAAGAGGAGTAGTTATCGTTTACGATGCCCGTGCCTGATGCGTATTTTAAGAGACTCTGCGGTCCCACTGTCCATACCTCCTCCAGTGTACTATACTGTGAGGACCCAGATGCGTTCGGTGTAGCCTGCCAATGAGAGACAAGTGCACAAGAGATGCGGTGTTGCCCTGCTCTAAACATTTCCCGAAGTCTTCTCGATCCGTCAGCCTTATCTTGCGGGCTTGTGTCATCACCAGACCAGTGTAAGCAGTTAAATAAGACTTTCAATAATAATTCGCTCTCAAAGAGTCTAAAATGTATAAGAAATGGGAGGAAGTTAAATACTTTAATGGGAGCATGGAAATAGTACCCATATGTGTGTCTCTTTCATAAGGGATTCCTCCTTTTTTCTTCGAAATTTAGTTCGAATTGTCCAATGTAACTAAACAATTATCAAATATATTGTTAGCATAAGCTGCCATTCAAACTAACCAATCTAAATCAAGAAAAATATCTTCATAATATATCATTTTGACAATCGTTGACTGAGTGATAGTAATGAATATGGTTGGTCTAAATACTTAGTAAATCAGTTTCTTAGCACAATTTCAATAATTAAGAATAAGCCTTCACATATGTATGTATTATCGTTGGTCTTAAATATGAACTAAACTATTTTATCTCAAAAGTTTCTGTCAGTGTAACGGTAATCAGCAATCTTTAAGACAAACCCTAAAACGCACGCACTCTCCTACTTAATCAGTTTTATTTATTATGATTTTTGATTTTCTTTCACCTCGAGCGACGGTGGCGGCAGCCACTTCAGGCCAGGCACTCTCCTGGCATGGTTGCCATAAGGACAATAATGCTGATGAGCGTTGATGTTGCCAAGTTGATGGCGATGATGATTATCACAATATTAATGTGCATACTCATAAGGGTACGCACCTACACAAGCTATGTAGTAGAATGTGCACACAGGCAATATGAATACATCAATGCTTATGCGCCGAGCAGCACTTGCTTTGATCCGTAGCTGCCAAGCGTAAATGCTTGGCGTTTCGTCTGCAAACACTGCCAAACGAGTACAAGTACCCATGTAATCACCAATGCGCCTGCTGTCATGTTTTTATTGTTGTCATTTCGTATAGTTGGCATTGTTGCCGGCTGCCGTTGCAGTGGTGACTAGCTGCCGCCATTGTTAACTCGTCGCACTGTCAAGTGCCAGATTACACGCTCACATGGGCTTGTAGCCTGGCACTTATGGCTGAAGTAAGCGGGAATGGTGTGCAAGCAGCCGGTTGATTGGTCTACTGGTGTGGCAACGCTGATGACCGATAACTTTGCATTAATTTGAGTTGTTCTTGTTATAGTTTTACTTGGCTTTGTTTAGCTTGTAGGTGATGTGACTGCCGCGCAGCAGATCGCAACAATATGTCAAAAGTGAGAGAGCCTCAAAAAAAAAAAAAATGCCGAAAAAAACCCACAAGCAATTTGAATAAGTAGACGAAGTCGGCTTTTGATTCTTGTTTGTTCTTCAGATTTACTAAAGCATTTGTTGCATTTGTTTGGCTTTCCAATATTTGGAACACCAATGCTGTTCCACTTGAGCCACGCGATGACTTGAAATAATCGTAATAAGTTGATAATTGTCCCACAGAGCGTGTGTGTGTTCTGCGTGGTGTCTGCCTTTTATAATAATACTGGATTTTTAGAATTTGTATTATATTTACAAATATATGTGTATGAATTTTAATGTTTATATTTTTAAGATTATAGAGGGCTAACCAAAAATAATCCAATGTGAGGATAGTAAGAAACCACATTCTATTGTGGCTAGTTTATAGAAAATACTTGCATAAATTCATTACTAATTATGTTGGTACTGAGAAAGAAAATATGTTAACGGAATCCGTAATTGAGTGCAGCTTAACTCTGAAATCAATATCAATCCTTATCTCAGTTAAGAAATCAAGAATTATACTTTACTCTAATGAATTAGTGTACTCTGAACAGGGCACCTTAAAACCCAAAAGAATTGGGGGTGTTATGAACTGAGTCGAATTAGCCATTTCCGTCTGTCTGTCAGTATATACGCTAACTAATCTCTCAGTTTTTGAAATATCAACCAGGGATTTTGCACGCATCCTTTTATTTTTAAGTTTGTCGGAACCGCCTATATCGGATCTTGAATGGAAAACTTTTTCGTTTGGTGCGATATCTTCACGAAATTTGACATGGACTATTGTCAAAATCATGGGTACAATATCCGAATTATTTTTCAGATTGGACTTCTGTTGCATATAGCTGTCATACAAACTGAACGATCAAACTCAAGTTGTCTCAAGAAAACTTGAAGATCAGAAGGATAGGAAGAGCAGGTCCGCAAGTCAACTTTTTTCTGGTTTTATAACATTTAGGTACATATAGAATTTCTACCTCCTTTTATTACCAATAAACAATGAGGGTTCCGAAATGTACGGAAAATACAGGATCGGATTGTAGCCTGTAATATGATGTTGCTATTAATATACATACATTTTCAGTGTTTTTCAAAGAGTATCCTTAACCATTTAGTTGAAAATTCTTCTATGTGTATATGTTTAAAATATTCTAAAAGTTTCAGAAAATTATTTTAATTTTTATACAAAAGAAAATTCGTTAAAATAATTTAGAAAACGCTGTTCTAACCCTATCACTCCCTTAACATATTAAAACAATTTGTCTGAATCATTGGCAAATTATTCAGGACTCGATATCCATTCATTAAAATAAAATCATGATAAATTTCTATATCAGGGAAGTGAGCTGATTTTGTCCTTTACCTTGGTACTACCAACCAACCATTATATTTTGATAAATTGATAAGTTTAGCGATAATGAAAAAAATCGATTGAGTGTAGATATCCAGATACACATTTCTTTCTTCGCCCAGAACCAGTCGAATAATTTTTTGGAAATTTGCTTGTTAATCTATCCAATATTTGTTTTTTAAGAAGGTGTTTCAATTATATTAGCCACAATACGCATATACATATGTACACCAAGGTAAAGTGTGTTGGTAATAGTGACCGTTATCAACATTTTAACTTGGTGCTAAGTAATGGCGAAAGCTCTTAAATTTCGAAACTTGATCAATCCATCCGCTTCACTGTCAATCATTTTATTAAAGCATGAATTATAGCTTTAACTAAATTATTGGTCATAAATTTAAACAATGAAATGGTACACAACAAGACGACCAAAGTGCTCCATGTTGAGAAAATCAATCAGATAAGCCGCTCCTGTGTTAGATATAGTTAATTAGAGCCATTATTTTTTTTATAAGACGGTTTTAGTAATATGTATCTCGCGTTATATAAATGCGACAAAAAAAAATATTGCTAATTTGTCAAAAAAGTCTTGCGGTATTTTCACTAGTTGGCGCCGAAAGCGCGTAGTTCGAGTTTTATTCGTCGCATCGGGCCATGCTATACCTTTTTGGAAAGCTCATTTCACGCGCTAACACGTGTTTGATTGATTGTCGTTTCTTTTATGTCGTTCGTGAGTTATAGTGTCGCAAACATGGAGCAAAATAAAGAGAAAATACGGCATATTTTACAGTACTACTACGATAAAGGCAAAAATGCATCTCAAGCCGCCAATAAAATTTGTGCAGTTTATGGACCCGATACAGTTTCCATTTCCACTGCACAAAGATGGTTTCATCATTTCCGCTCTGGTGTAGAGGTGGTCGAAGATGCGCCACGCTCCGGAAGGCCTGTCGTCGAAAGTTGCGATAAAGTCGCTGAATTGGTCGAAAGAGACCGGCATAGTAGTCATCAAACCGTTATAAACCATTTGAAGAAGCTTGGAGTCAATAAGAAGGTCAATGTATGGATGCCACATGAATTGATTCAATAAAAATACCGCAAGACTTTTTTGACAACCAATTATGTTTATGATTTACATTATTTTTTCATACCTGTAAAGGCGAACACGTACTAAAAATGTACTATATTTGTCTGGGCCTAATTCTATAAATCAAAAAAAGGTTTTCTCCAATTCGGATTTTTTTTTTCGCATTTTCAATCCAATTTTCAAATGAAATATTCGTTAGACGAGAAATGTAAATATTTGTGTTGGCACAAGGTAATACAAACTTCGCATTATTATAAAATATAACGAAATTTCGAATAGATTAGATTCTTGGTTTTTTCAAAAAAGGCGTTTTGCGGTGACCACTATATCTCTGAAATTAAAAAACCAAACAGATTTCGTAAAAGTAATGTTAAATCTAGTATAAGGAAAGAAGAAATAAGCAATATAAATTTTTTTGACAAAATGGCAGTTTAAAAAAAATCGATTTTTGACCGAATTTCGGCCTTAAATTGTTTTTAGAAAATATTTATCGATGAGACAAAATATTCCTTTAATTACTAAAAAGCATATTTAAAACTAGTGTTGAAATTTGAGACTAATCGGTTTTTTATATTTAATGAATACTAGTTGCGCGAGCAGAACACCATAATTGTATTCCATACCTTCACCTTCAAAATGACAAAAATAATTCGAATCAAATCATTCTATCTATACTGAATAAAACTATCAATTCATTGCAAAAATAAAGGATATCTTGTTATTTTTATACATCATTTTGAACTATAAATTATTGCATTCTAAATTTTCCAATATTTTTTACCTATAAAACTGACGATATTCTGGTATGCTCAGTAGCTTATTTACTATTCTCTGAAAATTTGTTAATGAAATCTTTACAGAAATACGAAAACAAGCAGGCAATGGGTTAATACGCCTCTACATACCTACATTATTTGTATTTGGTTTTTCACATATAATCACGAAGTCTATTAGCTGCGATTAATATTATATAAATCGTCGGGTTTCGAGCTTACGAATTATTAAATGCCAAGCTATTAAATATTTAATGGCAAGTGATGAGAGCAAACTTGAAAACAACAAAGTGGTACTAGTTATCAAATCACATGTTCCCCATACTTATACACATGTATGTATGTATGTATGTATGTATGTGTTAACACAATTTCGTGTATGCACGTTTTTATAAACTCATACACACACACACACGCCTATAGCTGAGTCAATAAGTTGCAGACGTCAACGAAATTCAATGAATTTATCATAAAATTGCGAGAAATCGCTGCGAATTTCTGGGAAAATTTATAGTGCGACTCAGACGCAGACCCGGTAAGTTGGCGCAGACGCAAAAGCGTACACAATCACAAGCAGCAGCGTTGCCGCGACCACTCCTCTCCAATACACCGCACTTCAGCGGCTTTTGCCTCATTTTGTCATTGTCAAGTGTTTTCCCCCGATAGCAATAAACAGTACCGTACGCAGTAACATAACAACAACAAAACAACCATATTTGGTAACATAGCGTATCTCGTACGAACATACACATGTACATACATATACATATTATATATGTACATACATATACGCGATACATATGTATGACTTATAGGCCGAAGTATTTCGTCGCTGCTTTGACTTGCTTTTTCGTGCAGAACTTTGGACTCGCTCATCACTGTGCCTCGTAGCGTTTATTGACTTTTGCAATGGCTCATCGGGTTCGTTGTCATTTGCACGCACACACATATTCACACGCGCATGTGTTCATATTTATATATTTATGTAGATATAGCGCGTTTTTGACGCTCTTCTGTTCCGGTTACTTCTCGCTTGGAGCTCACTAAGCAATACGGTGTGAACCTTTTCATCGACACGCCGTTAAAAAGGAGTTCAGCTCAAATGCTTGTACTAAAATATAAATGGCTGTGTGTACGCACATGT